>CAUYQU010004788.1:0-62911 GCA_963574635.1 Cheracebus regulus
TCTCTCTTTCTCGCTCTCTCTCTTCCCCGCCCCCCCCCCCCCACTCAACCAACCCCCAACACCACAGCACTCTGGTTAGTGTGTTCTTGTTCTGTTTGAAAACAACACCATACCAAACAAAAAAAACACAAACCCCACACACACCCCCCCCCCCCCCCCCCCCCGTTGGTTGGTTTCTCTAGAGAGCCCTGACTCCCCAGCAGGAGAGCTGAGGGATGAAGGAGAGGAAGAGCCCACCCCTTCCGACAGTCGCCGAGAGCCAGCTGTGTCCCTGGACCCAGATTCCATCAGGGAGATCGCTCGCTTGAGGCCTTAGGCTGGGAGGTGCTCCTCACGCCTCGCTTCCTGATTTCTCAGCACCGGGGTCTCACGCTTTTCCTGTGGTCGCCCTGCTGTCTGCTCACCTTGTAACTTGACCCTTTATTAAACTCTAGTTTAGATGCTATTTCCGAGACCCCACTACATGCTCTCATTTCTCAGATGAAAAAATCAAAATCCAAAATAGTAGGCTAGGTGCTGTGGCTTGTGTCTATAATCCCTGTGCTTTGGAAGGCAAAAGCAGGAAGACTGCTTGAGGCCAGAGTTCAAGACCAGCCTGGGCCCCAGGATTCCAATGAGGCTTACTGAGCTCCTTGCTTAATGACTTTCATTTCATCTCTTTTTCACACCTACCATCACCACCTCCATCTCTCCACCTACTTAACTCTGTACCTGTTTGACACCCATACTGGAATATGTCCAACCTGTCCCTCTGTGTACCTGTAGTTCATCACTTCTACATGTTCCTGTGTTTTCTTTTTTAGCATATTTCCTCTATATTTTATTTAAGTACTCCCCCAGCGATGGTCACCTTGGTGTCCTCAAACAACAGTGGCACAAATATCCTTTGACGCTGTCTCCTTAGATCTCATGGGTAGTTTTCTAGGTCCTAGGAAATACAGATAATGAATACCCCTGATTACTGCCAAGTTGCTGGCCGGGCTGACAAGATTCCTGTTTCCTTATATCCCACCAGGACTTATGTCCACTTTTCTCATTTCTGCCAGTCTGACTGGCATGTTGTTGAATTTTATTTTAATTTGCATTTCCCTACAAATTATAAACACGTAGGTTTGCGTATCTCCTCATAACCCTGTTGGCCATGTAGACATCCCTTTTCAGGATGACATTTCACACCTTTTGTCCACTTTGCTCTTGGGGGCTATGGTAGATGGCTTCCAAACATGGCGGCCCACTGTCCCTTCCCTCCCTGGTGGATGCTGTCCCTGCCATCAAGGGCTGGAGTCTATTTCCCTCCACCTGGACCACGTCAGTCCTGTGGGCTACTTTGACCAATAGAATTTGACAGAAGTGATGTTCCTAGACTTCCACAACCTGGCCTTAGAGGCCTTGTAGCTTCAGCTTTTGTCCTCCTTGAAGGCCACTCTCATGTAAAGAAGTCCAAAATAGACTCCTGGAGAAGCCACGTGAAGAGAGATCCTGAGACTCCTGGAGAAGCCATGTGAAGAGAGATCCTGAGACTCCTGGAGAGGCCATGTGAAGAGAGATCCTGAAGTGTCAGCTGCCACTGCAGACCTTCCAGGCCTAGCAAAACTCCCAGCTCATGAGGCAAAGACAATGGCAATCCTGCAGAGCTCTGTCCAAACACAGAAACATGAGCCAAGAAATTGCTGTGTTTCAAAGTTCTAAGTGTGGGGATGGTCTGTTATGGAGCCACAGGTAACAAAAACAGAGTTTTGTTTGTCTGGTCATTTCTGAGTCGGGGTGCTCCTCATATCTTCTGGACATGAGCTCCTGGTGTATTCCAATGAGTCTGTACCAGCCCTGCCATCTCCTTTCTCCTGTGCCACCATGAGCACACCGCAATGGTGTGGCTGCCTTCTTCCCGCGGATCTTCTTTTTCGCTGAGAATGGCAAAGCTCTTCAGGCTTCAAGGACTGAGTAACATCCAGTCACAGCAACTTAGGATGCCTTCTCAGGAAAGCTACAGAGAGAATTGGTAACCAACCAGAAGAGGCAGAATCTAGATTTCCAAACTCCACAAAGTCGTAGCTCAGAGCATCCAGCTAAGCGAAGCAATCTGCTCCCCCTGCCTGGAATGTTCTCCCCAGAGACTCCCCATCTCCCCCACCTTCTCCCTTCCCCCCACATTTCCATGAGCATCTGGCTGACTCCTTCAGTTCTCAATCCAATGCCACCTCCTCAGAGAAGTCCTCCCCAATCACGCTGGCTAAAGTGGCCTCTGAGTCAGTTTACCATCTTGGTCAGTTTCATTTTCTTAGCTGGCATCATGACCCAGAGTCATTTTACTTATTTATCTTCCTATTTCCTGTCTCCCCTGCCAGCATGTAAGTTCCATGTAGGCGGGACAATGAACCAGAACATGACAGGTTCCCAATAAATGTTTATTGAATGAATAAATGGAAGAATGAGTGAACAAAGTAACAAACAAAACAGACCCCAGAGGGGAGAGATGGCTTTCTCATTAATTCTGGTGCAGATTCAAGCAGCAAATATTTACTGAACACTTGCTATGAGCCAGAAATTGTTCTAGGAACTGGAGTTACAGCAGTAAAAAAAAAAATACCATTTGTATTTCCATGAATGTATATTCTAGAGGGAGAGGAAGATCATAAGAAAATAAGTTATATAGTTTCCTAAGTATTAAGAAAAAAATATAGCAAAGTAAGGGGCTGGAGAGTAATGAGGGTGATATTTTAGACAGGAGGTCAGGGAAGCCTCGCAGGGGAGGTGACACCTGAGCAGGGGCTTGAAAAAAAGTGAGTGGGGGAACCAGGCATATTTTTGGGAGCAGAGTGTTATAGGCAGAGCGAACAGCACGTGCAAAGGCCCTGAGGCAGGAGAGTTTGAGTATGTGCCTGGAGAGGGGAGGGGAGAGCAGGAGAAAATGAAGTTGGAGAGGTCAATTCTGTGGAATTCCCAGCCCAGGAATTTGGGGCTTTGACGCTCTCTTATGTTCAGAAAGGCAAATCATCTCCAGATCCAATGTTGATTAACATTCTTTATTTCATAGTATTTTTGATCAGAAGTCTTTGAAATCATGATTCATCTGGTTACAAATCCCGTGGGCTTCTCTTTGAATGAACCTTTTGCCTCCAGTCCCATACAAGCCCACCTCCCCACAGCCCCAGCGGGTTGTAACTGTGATTCAACACTGCTCGCTTGGAAAGGAGGTGGAGCTCAACCTCCAACTCAGAGGGCCTCTCCCACTGCTCTCAGGGAAATGCCCATGACTCACTTGTGCTGTATCAGGAGTGAACCTGAGTGCTGCCTTCTCAGCCGGCCAAGTGTTCCTAGGGGAATCTCCACCCTCGGGCTTAGGAAGGGGCAGTGTGACAGTTCAGGGCCCCCGGGCTGGTGCCTTTTCTGACACTGGGCTAACACTGGGCCATTCCATTCAGCAGACACTTCCTGAGGGCCTGCACTCTTCACTGGGATGCCAGAATGCTTCTGCTTGGAACAAAGAGGGAGTAAACCCTTAAGTGCAGACAGCACCACTAGCCTGGCGCTCATGGGGATGTCTTATCTTTTGCTTGCCTGAGACATTTTACCCTGGCCTTTTACAAGGCCCCAATTTATCTTTTGACTTTTCTCTCACCCCTGACAAATGTGGCTTTTGATAATTAAACATGCTTACTACTTAAGGTGGGGCATGGGGAGGTCAAGGCCACTTGCTGGGACAAGAAGCAGCTGACCGCCCTGCAGCCACAGAGACCCCTGGGGGGCCATATGCAGGAAGGTCTTGGCTGGAGGGGTCTCCCCATGGGAGGGTGGGACCCTGGCCTGGCCTGACCCCAGAATTATGGCCAAACTGGCCCAGATGAAACAGGAGAATCCTAAATCTCTTGGGTAGAGATGTCATCTGAGGTTTCTAGAACTTCCCCTGGTGTGCTCAGGAGCCCAGAGAAACAGCAAAGAGGTTTTGCACACTCTCATGTCCTCAGAAAGCCATCTGTCCCTTGCCCTGTCTCCAAGGATTAAAAAAGAATCTCTGACTGCTGGGTATCGGAAGGGGCAAAACAACAGGTGCAGAACGGGCACCGACTAAGCAAAAACAAACACCAGTTGTGAACAGCTGGAACAACTGGACTGGAACACTGCAGCCCAGGAAAGTGATCTTTAAAGACAAGGTGGTCTCTCCAGTGTAACTGAAAGGAGTCACTGGGGAATAATGTTAGCTGTGCCCATGGGAATGAATGGCCTCCCATCCCAACTGTAGGAGACAGACACCATGCCAGATTTGCTCACTGTTGATGAAACTGGGCCTGCTTGCATCCTAATGATAAAACAGCTCACTGATAAAGGAGCTTGTTTCTCAGGCAGCAGATCTGAGAGATATCTGGGCCTTGAACTGCATGAGAGAGACAGAAAATGTTCTAGATGGCTCGTGGACCCGAATGGACCACTGGAGCTCACCCTTGCTTGCTGCATATTGGATTACAGGAAATAATTATTTGATTGTTTTGTAGAGTCCTAGCAGCAGGTGATGGTGACAGCCCTTTGAGAGGGTTCAGCTTCAAGGGAGTTCCCCAGGGGGACTCAGAGGGTCCGAAATGTATCATTGGCCAAGATGGGTGGCAATGCTGTGACATTGACCGAGTGCATATCAGCCCAGTCCGGGAAGGTGCCCAGTTGGAAGATGGTCTGTGCCCAGGTATTCATGGCCAAACTGAGCAGCAGGACACCCATCAGGTTCATCAAGAGACCTGTCCGTACCTGAAATAGAGCCCAGACAGAGGGAGGGGTCAGCACCTTACCCACCATACAGATGGGAACATTCAGATTCAGAGACAGGAAGTCACTCACCCAAGATCGCACAGCTGGGAAGTGATGGAGCCAGGACACAGACCCAGGTCAATCAAGGCCTGGGACCCTTCAATCTTTACACTACCTTAGACTGTCACTCAAAGAGCTGCAAATGTCCCCATTCATTGATGGCCTCTAGGTCCCAGGCACTGTGTTGTTGTCATAGGGTTATGCCATTTAACCCAGAAAGCAACCTTACAAAGGTTATTCTTATTAATCCCCATTTTATAGAAGAGGAAGGGTTATTTGCAAAGCCAGGGGAGAGGGAAGAGACTGCAGGAGTCAGGAGCAGGGAGGAAGGAGCTGGCTCAGCAGAGTGCTTCCGGGAGAGGGAACGCATTGCCAATGGCTGGGCCCTGCTGAAAGCTGGTGGGGTCCTCCCACTGCTACAGTCCTCAGCTTCTTTCTCCTCCCCAGCTGGCTGGACACTGAGGCACATCCCTGAGTCCCAGGGTGTATTTGCTGCTTCTCTCTTCTAAAGATTCTGGGCATGAAGTAGGGTCCAGAGGGAGGGGGAACTCCCTTGTCCCTGCAGCAAATTTTGGAAAGTAGTCCCTAAGGTAGGGCTTCCTGAAGTTGTCTAAGTGCGAGAATCATCTCAGAGTCTCTGCTAAAATATGTGTTCCTGATCCCCCTCAGAAAGACCTATATAGAGACTGGGGAGTGGGGTCGGGGTGTCAGAGTCCTGCAGAGAGGCCTTGCCTGCCACCTGCTGCCCACCCACCTCCCGGAGCCTCTGCTGGGAAATGCCCAGACTCACCATGTCTTTGACCAGCAAGTGTCCAGAGGCGAAGGCGATGGAGTTGGGGGGTGTCGAGACTGGGAGCATGAAGGCAAAGGAGCAGCCGACTGTGCCCGGAATCATCAGATACAGGGGGTGCACTCTCAGGCGGATGGCCTGGGCCCAGGAGAGATGGGGAAAACCAGGAGAGAGACCAACACGGAGTGACCACGGAGAGAGAGAGAGAGGAGAGAGAGAGAAAGAGAGAGAGAGAGAGAGAGAGAGAAAGAGAGAGAGAGAAAGGGGGGGCAGTTGGAAAGAGGGACACAAAGACGTTGAGACAGAGAAGAAGACATCCATAGAGATCGGTGGCGTGGCAGAGAACAGGGACAAGTGAGAAGAGACAATCAGGTAGAGAGAGAAATGCAGTCAGAAAGATGCGCGCACAGGCAGAAACAGTCATGAGCAGGTAAGAAGAGAACCAGAGCAAGAGAGGTGGAGAGAACATTCCCAGGGTTAGTGACATTCAAGGACCACACTGGGGTTTGATCAAAGATGGGCTGGGGTGATGGTCCTAGAACACTCCTTCTCCACGTGGGAGTGCAGAAAAGCATTTGGAGGGCTGGTTAAAGCCCACACAGCTGGCTCCACCTCACCCAGAACTGCTGATTCAGCAGGTCTGGGTGGGACCCGAGAACCTGCATTTCTGACATGCTCCCCGGTGTTGGGGTGCTACTGGTCTAAGGACTGTACACTGACAACCAGGGCTTTAAAATGCTTTACCTGCTCCTTCCCTCAGCCAAACAATCTCAGCCCAGAGTTGGCCTCTGGATATCTCTTGTTGGGGACATGCATTCCTGCGTTTCAGTGAGAAAGAGAGCTCATGGGAGCATCTGTTGGCAGCCCTCCCAAATTTCTAAGACCATGTGTATCAGACCCACCTGTGGGCTGGTCTCAGTTTGTGGGCCACTAGTTTGTCACCCTGGCCCCAAAACCCGATAAGGAGAGCAAGAGAAGAGATCACTTCTCTGGCATTTTACTTACATAGGATGTTTTTGGCCCTTCTAGGGAATTTCTGCAACCCAAAGCATACTTATTTTCTAAAAAAAAAAAAAAAGGCTCAAAAATCACCCCCTTAGGTGTAAAATGTTTTTTGATTTTGAGGGTTAGCAAAGTTTAAAGAATGTGTCATTTGCAAGAGTCTTTTCCAGCAAAAGCTGCCCCTTACAGACTGGCTGGGTTCTACGCTCCCTCTTCTCTCCCAGACCCCCCATAGCACTCCCATTTCTCAGTCACCAGGTCTCCCTGAGGACTTCCACCTCACACACCCACCGCTGTAAAATAGCGAGCCACTTGGGAGGGCAATTTCCTCATATCCAGCCACATTTTAAGTGCACATGCTCTTTGACCCAGGAATGTCAGTTATAGGAACTTCCCTAGATGTAATTAATCATGCATAGACAAGGCTCGGTGACGTAGCGTTGTCGAATAACAGCAAAGTTCGGAAATACCTATATTTCCACTGGGCAGAGAGATTGCTTAAATAAACCAACAACTGTCCATTTATAATGGCATATTCTCCAGTCGTTGAAGAATAACATAGTGTACATCTGTGTGTGAAAACAGATAAATTGATGCATAAAATAAGCAAACAAAACCCAAGACAAGGTTTTACAGATAAGTGTGCTGGGGCATGACCATTTGCGTACAAAGCACTTACTTGTAACATTGATTTAATTTTATCAGCGTGGGTTATAGTAAGGTAATTATATGGTAGGGTCTTCAATCTGTTTAAATATAAAACTATATTGATAGTTTCCTTTTTAAAACTCCTAGTATAAAAGCTACCTGATCATGTATATATTGTTCTTTTCATACAACCATGGGTTCATTTTGCTATTTGCATCTCTTTTTACAGGTGAGATTGTATTACAGCTTTCTCTTCCTTCGCTCTCCTTATCTGGTTTTGGGGCCAGGGTTTTGCTAGCTGCACATTGAGTGGCCATGTCTATTTCTCTATGCTGGTGAACAGCTCGGGTGAGTTGGGAACTATCTGTTCCTTGCTAGTTTGCGAGCTCTCACCTAGCAAATAACCTGGGGCTGGTGATTTTGTTTTTATGCTGAAACAGGATCTGGCTCTGTTGCCCAGGCACCTGGCACCAAGCCCGACTAATTTTTGTATTTTTTGCAGACATGTGGTCTCACCATGTTGCCCAGGCTAGTCTGGAACTCCTGAGCTCAAGCAATCTGCCTGCTTCAGTCTCCAAAAGTGCTGGGATCACAGGCATGAGCCACGGAGCCCAGCCTGGGGCTGGTGACTTTTAGCCCACTAGGTATCAACTGGGTTGAGGGGAAGGATTTGTTCCCCCAACAGGGGATATTTGGCAATGCTTAGGGACTTTTGGATTGTCATGATTTAGGGAAGTACCACTAGTCTCTAGTGAGGAGAGCCCAGGGATGCCATGACACACCCTGTGGTGGATGGGACAGCCCCACACAGAGCATGATATAGCCCCAAATGCCAGCAGTGCGGAAACCCCTGCTTTCGAGGGAGGCTACTGCTTTGCTTACCGCTAGGACTTCTCCTCTGGCCAGTTGTTTACTCAGGTTTTCTATTTCCTGTTAACCCACATTTGGTAATTTACCTGTTCTAGAAAACTCTCCATGTCACCTTGGGTAAATTTTCCCCAAAGAGAGAATTGGGAACACTTTGAAAATATTTACTCTATGTATGCATTTTTCGAATGAAAACATCCAGTATTTTAAAAAATTGTACTGTGGTCTTGACACCTTCATGGCTTTTGGGGAGAGCAACGGCAACTGTAGCCCCAAGTGACGCTCCCTTGGCAGGGGGAAGATTTCTGAATGGGTGTTGGGGGAGGGGTGCTCCCCTCTTCCCCAGAAGGACCCTCACCAGCTCTGCAAGGACAGGCAGGAAGATGATGATGGTGGCCGTGTTGCTGGCAAACTCAGTGAAGAAGGCGATGACTACGGTGATAAGCAGCACAGCCAGTGCAGGGGGCACAGTCTCCAGGGGGTGCAGCTGCCCGCCAATCCACACAGACAGCCCTGATTCCTGCGGAGGGAAAGGCATCCCTTCATATCCAGCCCATCCCCATAGAAGATTAGGATAGATCATAACAATGACAACTGCACCCCTTCCCAGAAGGGGAGACTGAGGTGCGGAGAGGGCAAGGGATGTGTTCAGTGTCACACATTCGAGCCAAGGTCGCACATCTGAGCCAGCGGCCTCTCTGCTTCTTGAACTTCTCTCTGCTCTATCCCATACAGGCCAGGGGCCCAAACCCCTGGGTCCCTAAGAATCCATTTAGTTCTAGCATCCCTAAGCTCCAATTTAAGTGTGAGAGAGAAATCAAATCAGACCTTTAGCAATAAAACTTCTCATCCCTCCAATGAAGGTTATTAATTACCCAAATAGTAATAGTTACTTATATAAAATATCATTTTTATAATTATTTAATATATTAATATGTATGAAATACATATACAAGATTTACTATATATCATATATAAAACATAGATCAGATATACATCAAGTGTAACACCATCAATGTAATCAATAATAAAGATATTCATACTCCTGTAATCCCAGCACTTTGGGAGGCTGAGGTAGGCAGATCCCTTGAGGCTAGGAGTTCGAGACCAGTCCAGCCAACATGGAAAAACCCCCATCTCTACTAAAAATATAAAAATTACATGTGCACCTGTAATCCCAGCTACTCGGGAGGCTAAGGCACAAGAATCACTTGAACCTGGGAGGCAGAGGTTGTGAGCCAAGATCATGCCACTGCACTCCAGCCTGGGCAACAGAAACTCTGTCTCAAAACCAAAATATATATATACATACACACATATATATGTGTGTATGTATATATATGAATAGTAACAAAGACAATTATTACAATGATAATACAAATATTAACGGTGCATTATTATTTATTGTCATAAGAATAGCCATTATTGAGGCTTTACAGGGGACCAAGCACCCACAGGCATTAGCTCCTTGACTCCTCCCAACCATCCTGAAAGGTCCCTGTTTTACTGAGGAGGAACTTGAGCCTGAAAAAGGTTTTGTGACTTGCCCAAGGTCCCTAAAAGTAGTGCCCGAGATACCCATCTGCCTCCATAAGCTGATGTGATTCTGCAAAGCTCCCTGTGAATCAGCATCTTCCTCTGGACACATCAGTCTATCACCTTGCCTCTTAATTAAGAGCAATGCCCAGTGCTGAGTCCAGTCCTCCAGGGCAGAGACGGGTAGGTAAGTTCCCGGAGACGCCACTCCCGTCAGTATTGCAGAATTATTTGGGTGCTCTGCTGACTTCTCCAGAAGTTACCCTATTTACCAGTATATAACATGTATACTCTTCCACACCTCTGTCCTCTCACCATCAAATGCGCCCTTAAATAACTGACCCAAGACACCGTTATAACCACAAAGCGGCAACGCTGGATGTCAAATTATGCTCAATGCTACCCCCTGGTGGAACCATGCAGTAAGATCATGATAAAGCTACCTTTCACTTAGACCTGCAACAAAGCTGCAAGTTTTGGAGCTGATCTAAGGCAGAGTTGGGTTAGTTCGTTAACATTCAGAATCCAGTGTATTGCTGCCATAACCCTTTTATCAACCCAATACCAAAGAAACTCCATATATATATTTACTTTTAATAGAAAAGTCCCTGCTTACTCAGAACTTAAAAATTTCATAATCAATTCTAGAAGACTGCACACAGGGCCAGGCACTATGGCTCACACCTGTAATCCCAGCACTTTTGGAAGCCAAGGTGGGCAAGTCACTTAAGGTCAGGAGTTCAAGATAAGCCTGGCCAACATGGTGAAACCCTGTCTCTACTAAAAAAAAAAAAAAAAAAAAATACAAAAATTAGCTGGGTGTGGTGGTGCATGCCTGTAATCCCAGCTACTCGGGAGGCTGAGGCAGGAGAATCACTTGAACCAGGGAAGCGGAGGTTGCAGTGAGCTGAGACGGCACTACTGCACTCCAGCCTGGGTGACAGTGAATGACACTCCATCTCAAAAAAGAAAAAAAAAAAAGAATATAGCATACAGTTTTTACACAAATAGTACATCTGCCCCTACAATTTGACATAAAAGCTACCTTCAATGTAAGAATAATAAAGGCTTAAAAATACTTTTCCCCAGAAGACTCCCTGTGAAACGAAGGTGTTTCTGGTACATCTGCAGTTTGTCTGCTAGCCGGGGAAATACGGTAAGTGGCAGCGTGGAGGCTGCAGCCCCTCCCCTGGCTGCAAGGAGTGCTGCTGGGAGAAAGTGGGGCCTCTGGTTTTTCCCATAGGCCACAGCTCTGGCAAACAGTCTGACCTGACAGCTCTGTGCACAATTAAATGGAGAGGGACTGGAGAGAGGGAATATTAATGACTTGGGCAAGTGAGAAGCCAGGCTGGGTTTCTGAGTGACTGGGCTTCCAGCCAGCGTCCCCGCAGCCACACAGGCCTTGGCACAGCTCCCACACTGGAGGGAGGTCTGGCAGCTTCCTAAGAGAGGAAAACCCCTGTTGTGTAGAGTTCTACTTGGGACTTTAAAGGGACTTCACCTGCCCTTTCCCATTTTATTTATCTTATTTTTTTTGAGACAGAGCCTCACATTGTCACCCAGGCTGGAGTGCAGTGGCATGATCATAGCTCACTGCAGCCTCTATCTCCTGGGCTCAAGCAAGCCTTCCACCTCAGTCCTGAATAGCTGAGACTACAGTCAGACAACACCATGTTTGGCTAAATTTTTTTAAATGATTTTTTTGTAGATTCAGGGCCTTACTATGTTGCCCAGGCTGGTTTTGAACCCCTGGACTCAAGCAATCCTCCTGTCTCGGCCTCCCAAAGTGCTGGGATTATAGGCACGAGCCACCATGCCCCAGCCTCTTTCCCATATTCTTAGGAATTGGAAGCTTCGTTTCCTTGGAAACACACAGCTCCCCAGTGTTCCCAGGGACTCGAGGGACCAGCAACAGCCAAAGTCAGAGGTGGCATGGCCAGAAGGTAAAGAGAAGGGGCTCTGGAGTCAGACTGAGTTTGCTTCCCAGCTTAATCCTTTTTAGCGGTCACTTAACTTCCTAGACAAGTCACTTAACCTCTCTGTTCTAAAATCTGCAAACCAGGGATAATGATAGTGCCTGTCCCAGAGGGTTATTGTTGGGATGAAAGGAGAGAGTCTATAAAGGGCCTAGGAAAGTGGCTGGGCACTTGGTAAGTGCCTGCCATAACTAGCAGCATTAAGTCACAAGATGCCACAAGTGGTGGAACTCAGAAATGGCCTGGGCAGTGGTTGTCAAATTACGTTCCTGAGTGGCCTTAAAGATGACCAGAGGTACCCAAGGCCACCTTGCAAAGATGGGAGGTGGGGAGGCTGAGCTGGTAGAGTGATGTTTTCCTCTTCCTCCTCTTTTCTTACTTCAAGCAGGTTCTCTCTTCTTGGTCTCTTTGATGTACAGTACAGGAGCATCTTATAAGGAGGTTTGTTATGGCGTAAGTTCAATATTTGAAATCAAAATCTCCTGTGGCCAAAACACCCCTGAAAATCTTTTAAAAGACTTCGTAAAACACAATGGGCTCAGCTGCATGCATGTAACTTTGTATAAAATTCCTAGGGAGAGAGACCAGTGGATTTGATTAAAGGAAGGTAAAAAGACATGGCTTTATGCACATGTGTAAACATTCAAACCACAGCACTATTTACAAGCTGTGTGACCTTGGGCAAATTAATTAACATCTCTGTTCCTTGATTTCTTTAAGCAACTGCTGTAAGGATTAAATAAATGCACACGAAAACAGTCTCTGTACATAGTAAGCACTGAATATGATTTATCATTATTTAATTTAACAAACACAATATAGAGCTTACTCTGTGCTGGGCACTCTTCCAAGTAATTTGTAAATATTAATTTACTTAATCTTCTTAGTAACCTCATGGAATATGAACTACAGATGCTCCTCAACTTACAGTGGAGTTATGTCTCAATAAACCCACCACAAATTGGGAATATTGAAGTGGAAAATGCAGATGATGCCTGCCCTCAGGGAGCTTCCATTCTAGTAAGAGACACAATCAATAAACACACCCATAGGATCATGTGAGGGGTATATGTGGTATATAGGAATAGGTAGGGACATAAGAGGAAGAGGTACTGGGGTAGGAGGCTATTCTAGATGTGGGGGCTTGGGAGGGCATCTCTGAGGGGCTGAGACCTGAAGAGTGAGGACTCAGAGCTCTCAGGATGAAAATTCAACAGAGAAAAGGAAGATGCAAAGGCCATGGGGTGCATGTGGTCTGATGTGCCTGAGAAAGGGGACAAGGGTACTGGAGGGGTGTTAGGAGGAGACAGAGGTAGGTGCCAGCATTGGGAGTGGAGGAGGCAGCGGGCTATGTCAGCCTTCTGTGTTGGCCATGGGAAATCTTTGACTTGACTATGCAGAGTCATGACTACATGATTTTGCAGCAGGAGAAAACTGCAGTGAGGACTCTAAGTGGGCTTAAGCGAATTGCCCAGGCTCAAGGTAAGCACTAGGGCAGGCTTCCTTCCCTTCAGAACCAGCACAGGGAGCCTATATAGCCAGGCTCACCCTGGATCGCATCCAGGGACCTCTGATTCTCAGGAGGCTGCCAGGCTGTGGTCTGACGAGAGTATGGGGCAGGGGCCAGGAACCAGGATGTGCCATAAGCATTCCGGTCGCTTCTGGGCCAGGCTGCGGGTGCCTGGGGAGGAGATGGTACAGCAGAGGCTGGGGAAAGGAACAGCTACTACGCAAAGCTCCTGTTGAAGAGGAACTCCGACCAGCTGCCCAGGGCTGGGCTCAGAGCCAGGCTGGCCTCTCAGCATGCCCGGCATCCCGCAGCCCAGCCTCTGCTGGAGCTTAGGGACATTTCTGGATTGGGGTCATCTCATTCAGCCTCCTGCCTCTAGGCCAGGCTGGGCTCAGATCACTGAGGTAAATGGCACCATTTTCATCAAGTTGCTCAAGCCATGAACCTCCACAGGAGGTTTTTATTTTGTTTTTCCTCAGTATCTAACCATACATGAGGACCGGTATCTAACCAACTGTGCTGGGCTGTGTTCTCATTTCTCTGCATATACTGACTTTCTTAATAATCATGACAACTTTACCAGGTGGGTGCCATTGTGATTCCAATTTTACAGATGAGGAAACTGAGGCTCAGAGAGGTTTAGTAACTTGAAAAAGATCATACACCTACTAAGTGGGAAGTTTGTGATTCTAATCCAGATGGTCTGGTTCCATTGTACTGCACACCTCTTCAGGGCCTGGCT
Source organism: Cheracebus regulus (assembly GCA_963574635.1). Taxonomy (NCBI): domain Eukaryota; kingdom Metazoa; phylum Chordata; class Mammalia; order Primates; family Pitheciidae; genus Cheracebus; species Cheracebus regulus. The sequence continues at coordinate 13,869 of CAUYQU010004788.1, forward strand.
AACATGTCACTTCCTTCAGGAAGCCTTCCCTCAGACACCCCCAGCAGGAGGCAGTAGCATAAGTCACACAGACATGAGTTCGAATGTTGGCCCTGCTACTGATGAACTGTGTTACCCAGAACCAGTTACTTAACCTGTCTGGGCCTCAGGATTCCTAAAATGCAGACAAATAACAGTACTTTTCATCATCTATTCCTTTGTTCCCTTTGAAGTGCGTATTGTTATTTATGTGTTTTTTTTTAAAAGAAATAAAGTAAAACATATTTTATTTAAAAATGAGCACCTGTGTAGAGAGCCTGAATGTGCCACCCAGATCCCCATCAGTGGAGACCTTGCTGCCCCAGCTCAGGAGGTGCAGTTGGCTCTCTCAGACCCCAGAAGCTGCCTCACTTGAGGTCATATCTGCACCTGGGGCAGCTTGTGTCCCCAGACAGATGGATGCCGCGATACAAGGGCCTGGCTATCTCTGATCACTCGAACTGCTTCTGAAGACCATCTCAGCTCCAGTGCTCCTGTGGTGTTGGATCTGCCTCCAGCTGCATTTCTCCCTCTACCCTCTCCTGCTTCCTTCCTCTCCTGTCCACAATGACCCCAGGGGCACAACCTAATGAAGCTGTGGTTGCTAATTTCCATCCCAGAGTCTGCTTCTTGAAAGTCCCACCTGGAGAAACCATGGCATGAGGATTTATGAGCTGGTGTGCATGCAGTTTCTAGCACGTCTCATCGGCTATACATCACGGGCAGTTATTCTTTAATTTTTTCCAACAACCCTGTAGAATAAGAACTTTGAGTCTCAATCTATAGATGAGAAAAATAGGACCCCAGAGAGATTAAGAAACCTGCCCAAAATGTCCCAGCAAGGAGTGGTAGAGCCTAGACTGACCAGGTACTGAGATCTCCTGGGCTTCTGCCCAGTGTACACGGTTAACAGGCATCCAACATTGTAGCGTCATTTGAAACTGAAAATTAAAATTGAAATAAGAAGAGAAGGCAATAAAAGAAGTAATTTCAGCTTCCCTTAACCTTAATTTCAGATTGACTCTTAATTGGCTGTGGTTTTGAATGCCTCGGTTTACACGGCGTTCAGGGCTGGGACAGAGCTTGGCTTCAGATATTGGCTCTACCGTCTCCAGGACGTGCAAATGTAGGCGAGCTATTTAGCCTCCTGTTGCCTCCAATTCCTCATCTTTAAAAGGGAGACAGTGATAGTATCAAATTCAGTGGTGTTTATAAAGATCGACTGAGTCATATTCCATTCATGAAGCACTTCAAACAATGGCTGGCATGTGCAAAATTCTAGGGTGAACAATTTGGAGCCTGGACTCTGAAATCAGGGAGAGTTTGAACCCCGGCTCCCAAGCAGAGTGCAATTGTAAGAATGTAAGAGAGTCGCTTAATTTTTCATGTCTTAGTTTTCCCATCTGTAAAAGAGGCATAAAAACATTACCTAGCTCTTAGGGCTGGCATGGCGATTCAGTGAGATAATACGCGTTGCCAGAGACTGGATGCCGGCATTGCACGGCCTCTGAGCTGGGCTGGCTGACTCGTGCCTGCACACCCCAGAGAGCGAGCACTTCCTGAAATTCTGCCCTCCGTGGGCCTCATTTGCTCCCCCCTCACCTGACTTCTGAGCTCACAAAGCCCTCTGGAATAACGTTAATAATAACATCAGTGAACTAATTAGTATTACTATCTAGTCTGGGTTACGAGCATAGACTCTAGAGCCAAACTGCCTGGATTCTAAGCTGACTCCATGGCTGTATGACATTATGTAAGGTACTTTCTCTCTGTGTTTCTCAAGTCCCTTATCTATAGAATGGGCATAATAATAGCATCTATCTCATAGCTTTGTTTTTTGAGATGGAGTCTTGCTCCCTCGTCCAGGCTGGAGTACAGTGGCGTGATCCCCACTCACTGCAACCTCCACCTCCTGGGTTCAACGATTCTCCTCCCTCAGCCTCCTGAGTAGCTGGGACTACAGGCATGCGCCACCACGCCTGGCTAATTTTTGTATTTTTAGTAGAGACGGGGTTTCACCATATTGGCCAGGATGGTCTCGAATTCCTGATCTCGTGATCTGCCCTCCTCAACCTCCCTAAATTCTGGAATTACAGTCATGAGCCACCATGCCCGGCCCATTTTTCTTTCTTTTTCCTTTCTTTTTTTTTTTTTTTAGAGACAAGGTCTTTCTCTGTCACCCAGGCTGGAAAGCAGTTTTACGATCATGACTCCACTGTACTCCCGCCTGGGAACACCATACCTAGCTAACTTTTTTTAACCCGATCTTTACAAAAAATACAAAAGAAAATTAGCTGGGCACGGTGAGGCATGCCTGTAGTCCCAGCTAGTTGAAAGGCTGAGGTGGGAGAAATGATGAAGCCCGCCAGGCTGAGGCTGCAGTCGGCACCACCGTGCTCCAACCCAGTTGACAGAGCGAAACGCTGTCTCAAAAAAAGGCAGGAAAAAGAGCGAGGTCTCACTATGTTGCCCAGGCTGATCTTAGACTCCTGGCCTCAAGCCATCCTGCCACCTCAACAAGTATGCCGAGCAGTGTCTGGCATTGGGCGAGCACCACACACGGTTATCCCTTTTAAGTCATAGAGTCCTCCAGTCCTAATATTATTGGTATTAATATTTTGCCCATCGTGAGCGCCTTGAGAATCCAGGTCATACCTTATTCCTCTCTTTCTCACCAGGCCCTGAGTGTGGACCCGTGAGGAATGAACTATGATCATCTCCATTTGGCAAGTGAGGAAACTGGCTATTTCCCCAGGGCCTGTGCAGTTGGCCTGCTCTGATCCTGGTGCTGCAGCCAGCACTGGGACGCACCCACACCTGAGACTCCCGATGTTCCTGATGGAGGGAGGGGTGGGATGGAGGTCTTACCTCACAGCCTTTGGCCATGGCGAAGCCCCCTCCCAGGAGAAGAATGATGTTCCAGGGCACTGTCTCCTGAGCCTTCTTCCAGGTCAGCAAGGGCTCTGTCTCCGTGTTGGGAGCTGGGCAGAGAGAGGAATTCAGCACACACTCAGGGCCACTCAGCCCGAGGCAGAGGCCACCAGCCCTGCAGCCCCATCTTAGTGGGGACACTCAGGGGTCCCTAGGAAGCCAAGGTGTGGACCCAGCATCTGACTCGGAGCTTTAGGGAGAGTGTACAAACATCATAAGAGGGGGAGCTGCTCTATTCCCAATGAAAATAATTTTCACAGTTCCCACAGCTGGAGAGTTTTTAGAAACTCCACATGCAGGACATCACCTAACTCAGCCCTTCTGCACAAGTGCTATTTTTACCCTTATTTATAGGAGAAAAGGCTTTCTTTGTATTGGAACATATACAGAGAGGAAAAAAAAGAAGAAGGAAATTTAGAAAAATAGAAACAAAGTGTATTTTTGACTCCTGAAATGATGGGATGATTTTCATTTCCTCAAAAGTGGCAGTGTGCTGCAGTGGTGAGGATAGTGGGCCAGGGGAGTCAACAGACTTTCTGCAGACGGTCAGCAAGTGAATCACTGAGGCTTTGCAGCCACACAGACAGTCTCTGTTGTCACTACTCCGTCATTGTAGCATGAAAACAGCCAAGGACCATACTTAAACACGTGGGCATGGTTGTAAATAAAACTCTATTTACAAAAGTAGGTAGTGGGTCAGACCTGGGACATGGCTAGTAGTGTGACACCCCTGGGTTGGGGGCATAGGCTTGGAAACAGACCCTCCTGGGTCTTGGCTCACTGCATGCCCTTGACAAGTGACTTTGCCTCCCTGTGCCCCATTTCCTCAGCCGGCACATGGCACAGTTACAGAACCGGGGTGGGGGGGTTCCCTGTGAACACGAACCAGGGCAATGATGAATCTGCAGGGAGATGAGGCATTTCCAATTAGCTGATAGTTGCCTCTCCAGGGTCTAGAACAGTGACACCTGTGGTTACTCCATAAATATCTGTCAAATAATGTATATGACATGCTTAGAGCCATGCCTGGTGTAGGGTAACCACTCCTGAAATGGGACTTTTCTCTGCAGGCTGTGACCAGGTAAGCAGGGAGGATGGGTCTGGCTCTTTAAGGCAGTTCCTCATCTCCCAGGACAGTTCCTGGTCAAGCAGTCATGGACATTTTGCTTATCTTTTTGAGCTTTTTCCAAATGTAACACAGTGGTTTATCTAAAACAAGATTTTATAATCAGGAAATAAAGATAATAAAAGCTACTTAATAAAATTCCTTTACCAACAAGCATGCATCCCACAGGTGTATGCAACCCACAGGTGTATGCAGTTCACAGGTGTATGCAATCCACAGGTGTATGCAGCCCACAGGTGTATGTATGCCGCCCACGGGTATATGCAGCCCAAAGGTGTATGCAGTCTACAGGTGTATGCAGCCCCCAGGTGTATGCAGCCCCCAGGTGTATGCAGCCCACAGGTATATGCAGCCCACAGGTGTATGAAACCCCCAGGTGTATGAAACCCCCAGGTGTATGCAGCCCACAGGTGCATGCAGCCCACTGGTGTATGAAGCCAACAGGTATATGCAGCCCACAGGTTTACGCAGTGCACAGGTATATGCAGCCCACAGGTGCATGCAGCCCACAGGTGTATGAAGCCCACAGGTATATGCAGTTCACAGGTGTATGCAATCCACAGGTGTATGAAGCCCACAGGTATATGAAGCCCACAGGTGTATGCAGCCCACCGGTGCATGCAGTTCACAAGTGTATGAAGCCTACAGGTGTATGCAGTCCACAGGTGTATGCAGCCCACAGGTGTATGAAGCCCACAGGTGTATGCAGTTCACGGGTGTATGAAGCCTACAGGTATATGCAATCCACAGCTGTATGCAGTCTACAGGTGCATGCAACCCACAGGTATATGCAGCCCATGGTGTCTACATGCAGTGCAGGTGTCATAAACCTCTAGGAGATTCTTGGGCCAAATGCAACGTACAATAAGCCCAGAACTGGACAAGGCAACCAGACATGACAGGTGGCCTAGCCCTTTGCCTTCAGGTGATAAAATATCATTTCATTAAAGAAGTATAAGACGTCGAAAAAGTGAAGTGACTCACCCCACACAGCAAGTAAGGGTGGATGGGACAGGAGAAGGAAGAAGACCTTGAGAAGGGTCCTAAGTAATGCAGATTAAATGTCGAATGTTTATCAGACTGCCTGTCACATGCTGAGCTCTCAGTTAACGTTAGCTACCATGGTTTTTACTGTTTTCCCATCCAACCATGCCTTTACTGCTATTTCTCATAAGCACAACCTCTGACTTCATGAATTTCCCACTCCAGCTCAAGCTGATGCCAGTTTGTGGTCTAGAGCAGTGGCTAAAGGTACAGGCTTTGAACTGGACTTGAATCCTGGCTCTGCTGTGCCCCAACTGTGTGATTTGGGCCAGTGTCACTACCTTTCTAAGCTTCGATTTCCTCTTCTGCAAAATGGGGTAACAGCACTTCCCTCGGAGACTAACTGGAAAGATGAAATTGTCCTTCTGTGCAAGGGACTCATCCCAGGGTCTTGCCCAGAGCAAGTCCTTGGCTATTTATTTAACAAATATATATTGAGTATCTGCCATGTGTCAAACACTCTCCTGGGCTCTAAGGATACAGAAGTGCCCAAAACAGAGAAAATTCATCTCTTTGGAGAACTTATATTCCAGGGGGGACATCACGTGATAAACAAATAAATACACTGGCCAGGCATGGTGGCTCATGCCTGTAATCCCAGCACTTTGGGATGCCGAGGTGGGCAGACAGCCTGAGGTCAGGAGTTTGAGACCAGCCTGGCTAACACAGTGAAATCCTGTCTCTACTAAAAATACAAAAATTAGCTGGGCATGGTGGCGGTGCCTATAATCCCAACTAATGAGGGGGCTGAGGCATAAGAATCACTTGAACCTAGGAGGCAGAGGTTGCAGTGAGCCGAGATTGTGTGGCTGCACTTTAACCTGGGCAACAGAGCTAAATAAATAAATAAATAAAGCAAGCCAAGAAATTTCTTCTACTATGAAGAAAATAAAATAAGGCAAAGGAACAGAGTAACACAGGTGGGTGCTTTTCTGGATGGTGTAGTCAGGGACAGCTTCTCAGGAGGTGGCATTTGGACAGAGCTCTGAATGAAGTGATGAAGTGAGTCATGCAGGTCTCTAGAGGAACAGCTCATTGGCAAAGAGGAAAGAGAAGTTGTCATCATCATGATCAACTACTTTTCCACCACAAGCACAGTGCCTAGCACTTAGTAAGTACCCGATCAATACCTGAATGACCACAAAGGGTGAGAAATGCAAGTGCAACTCAGACCCACAAAAGAATAGTGGGGTGAATATAAGAAGAAAATCAAGGTTGGCTTGAATGCTTGGGTCCTAGGTCCTGTCTCTCTCTCGTCCCCCCACCCCCCCATTTTTTTTCCTGATTCAGGGTTCACACTGTTGGCCAGACTGGAGTGCAGTAGCACCATCACAGCTCACTGCAAACTTGAACTTCTGGGGTCAGGCAATCGTCCTGCCTCAGCCTCCCAAGTAGCTGGAACTACGGGTGTGTGCCACCATACGTGCTAATTTTTAAATTTTTTGTAGACAGGATTTGCTATGTGGCCCAGGCTCTTCTTGAACTCCTAACCTCAAGCAATCCTCCTGCCTTGACCTCCCAAAGTGCTGGGACTACAGGTGTGAGCCACCACACCTGGCGCTCTTTTTAATGCACAGCGTGACCTTGAACAAGTCACTTTCTCTCTATGGAAACTGACCACAATATAAGACTCCACAAAAGTCTTTAGTGTTGAATACCAGAAAGTGTCAAGTCAGCCAAGACTGCACAGGCTCACTGGTGGCCAAAGCACATGCAGTGCTCATGGAGTTCCCTCCCCATCCACTGGGCAATGCTGGAAACTTCTGTTCAAAGACCCTGGGCTAAGGGCACACATTGGCATTCCATGGACCAGACTCAACACACGAGTTTTAGTGCTACTGTTGCTAGCCCACATAGTATTTGTTTTTCAATTTGAATGAGTTTCTAATATTTAAAACTAGGGAGATTCCACATAAAAATCTAGATTTTTTTTGCCGAAAAATCAGCAAAATCTGACTAAACTAGTTCTGTTTTCCTACATGGTACAATCAGTGGAAACGAAGTATTATCACAGTAAACTAAGTAATATCAGTGGAAACTAAGTCATATCCACCCCCTTTAATTTAAGTGGGGATTGGCTCACCAGTTTTCCACAGACCCTGCTGTGCCACGAGACTGAGGCTCTCACCATTTCTTTTTTTTTCTGGGACAGTCGTACTCTTTTGCCCAGGCTGGAGTGGAGCGGTGCTATCTCAGCTCACTGCAGCCTCCACCTCCCGGGCTCAAGCAATTCTCCTGCCTCAGTCTCCCGAGTAGCTGAGATTACAGACGTGCACCACCATGCCCAGCTAATTTTTGTATTTTTAGTAGAGATGGGGTTTCACCATGTTGGCCAGGCTCCTCTCGAACTCCTGACTTCAGGTGATCCACCCGCCTCAGCTTCCCAAAGTGCTGGGATTACAGGCATGAGCCACCATGCCCAGCCTCTCACCACTTCGTACTGACCTCAGCTGTTGTCTCCCTTTGTATAATAAAGAAATTGTTTTCTGTTTCAAAAATGGGAAAGGAAAGATTGACAAGGAGGGCCATGTGTTTCTTGAGACATATTTTCCTGTACCCAGTCTGCTGTATATTACCTTCCATCTGGAGACAAATATAGGTCAAATATATATATATATATAATACACACACATATACATATATACTCACATATATATTTTATATATAATATATATTTATAAAACATATAAACATATGATATATATAAAATAAGGGTTTCTTCCTTGTAAGCAGTTGAGTTTGCAACCCTTGATCTATGAAGCCACTAAAAACCAGAGGTGGAAGGCATCTAAGGGACTCCTTCATTTTCTAAGTGAGAAAGCAAGGCTCAGAGAATATAGAAGTTTCCTTGAGGTCACCCAGAAAATTAGTAGCAGAGCTGGGATGCCGCTCATCTATGTCATAGTGAGGTAGGAGGCAGGACTCATTCCAGGGGTGGGGTTTGGACACCAGACCAAATTGAGGACCAGCTAAAACAGGTCCTGGGTGGAAGCAGCTTTCCATAAGACACACCCACCAGTATACCAAGTCGGTTTACCATTGCCATGGCAACACCTGGAATTTACCACCTCTTTTCATGGCAACTTCTCAACAACCTAAAAGTTAACAGCCTTATCCTAGGCATTTCCACATAAACCACCCCTTATTTTCAATATAATTAAAAGTGCATATAAATATGACTGCAGCACTGCCTCTGAGCTGCTACTCTGGGTGCACTGCCTATGGGGTAGCACCACTCCATAAGGAGCAGAACCTCTGCTGTGGCTGTGCACTGCCACTTCAATAAAAGTTGCTGTCTAACACCATTGGCTCGCCCTTGAATTCCTTCCTGGGTGAAGCCAAGAACCCTCCCAGACTAAGCCCCAATTTGGGGGCTCACCTGCTCTGCTACAATAGCGCCTTACCCATGGCCCCAGCTGAGAGAAAGCTCTGGGCATTGTGAGTTCAACGCCAGATGCCAGAACTATGGATGGGCACCTGACCAAGGACAGCTGATCCAGAGGCTGGCCAGGAATCTATGAGGCTGTGAAGCAGACTTGTGGGAGGAGATCTGCCCAAAGAAGATCTGGCTGGACCAACCCAACTCTTACTCTCAAAGGCATCATTGGGAAACAGAGACCCACTGGGTGAAGTGACACTTGGAGGCGAAAGAATGAACGGAGAGGCCGTATGACACACAGGGAGCATAAGTGGGCTGAAGTTTGGTGAGGAAGTGGAAGCCAGGAGGAAACAGATACTGTGAGGACACAGAGACTCCGAGAAAGCAGAGGCTCAAGGGAGCAGATGGACAATGAGGAAGTGGCTGTCACCAGGGGGAAGAGCTAGGAAGGAGCAGAAAGTGTGAGGGCGAATGCCACAGGGAATAGAAAACATGAGGAAGTGGAGCCAGCAGAAGCCATGGGGAGCAGACACTACAAGGGAACAAAAGTGGAGACTAAAATGAAGCAGAAACTATAAAGGCGCAAAAACCAATAAGCAGCAGAAACTAGGAAAAGGTTCAGAAATTTTATATAGAGGGAATGAGGAGAACAGGCAGTTGGGAGACAGAGAAGCAGAGATGGAGAAAAGCTGAATCCTGTTCAACTGCAGAGTACGCAGGTCCACAGCTAAGCCTCCTTGGACCCAGTTCCAGCCTCCCTGAGGTCCAGCTGTGCTACAGGAACTGTTTATGGGTCGCACATGGTGGCTCATGCTTGTAGTCCCAACATTTCGGGAGGCAGAGATGGGAGGGTCACTTGAGGCTAGGAGTTCAAGACCAGCCTGGGTAATGTAGTGAGACCCACCCCCACACTTACTACAGAAAGAAAAAAAATTTGTTTTGTGACAGGCTTTCACTTTGTCACCCAGGCTGGAGTGAAGTGCTGTCATCACAGCTCACTGCAGCCTCAACCTGCCGGACTCAATCAATTCACCCACCTCAGCCTTCCAAGTAGCTGGGACTACAGGCATCCTCACCATACTCAGCTATTGTGTGTGCGTGTGTGTGTGTGTGTTGTAGAGATGGGGGTTCTCCATGTTGCCCAGGCTGATCTCAAATCCCTGCACTCAAGCGACCCACCTGTCTCAGCCTCCCAAAGTACTGGAATTACAGGTGTGAGCTACCATGCCCAGCCTGCTACCAAATTTAAAAAAAAAAAAAAACAGCCAGTCCCGGTGGCTCGCAGCTGGAGTCCCAGCTTTGGAGTCTGAGGCAGAAGTTCACTGGAGCCCAAGAATTCAAGACAGCACTGAGCTGTAATGATGACACTGCACCACAGCCTAGGTGACAGAGTGAGTTCCCATTGAAAAAAAAAGAAGAAAGAAAGAAAGACTGTTTATGGAGCCTGTGAAGTCATCATCTTCCTACAGAACTCATACACTATACTCCCCACACTCAAACCCTGACTCCTCGACGGATGGAGCTATCTTGAGTAACATCATTTTTCTCAAAGACAGAAAATAGTTCAATTATGGTCCCTATTTCCTGACTCTGGAGGAGCTCATCCAACTGCCCCAGGTGGCAGCCTCAGGTGTTGACGTCACCTTCTGGCAGACTTCTGTTGGACACCAGAGCGAGTCGCAAGCTGGCAATCTGAAGGCCATTTTGGTTAGAGGGACTCAGTGATTTTTAAAAAATGGACTCTGAATGCCTTTAGGCAGTTTTCCCTCAGTCCCCACCACTTCCTGCACAGTTGAAACCCAGCTTGTACCTTCCATATGTGGCTCCTTGGGCAACCAAGGTGCGACTTCTGCTTTGGGCTAAGGGGTCATTTTTCCGCAAAGGGCAAGAAAAATAAACATTGTTTTGATTTGTGGGCCAAGAGACAAAATTGAGGCTTTTGTGTAGGTACTTATATAGCTAAAGAAAATTAATTTCCACAGATTTCTTAGAGGAAAGCAAAACTTGATGAATAGACACTGAAATTTGGATTTCATGTAACTTTCACATGTCATGAAATGTTTTTCTTTCTTTTTCTTTTTTTTCAACCATTTAAAAATCTGAAAACTATGCTTAGCTCACAGGCTGTTCAAAAACAGATAGCCAGCTGGATTTGGTCTGGAGACTATAGTGGCTAACCCCTGTCCTGAGCTATCACCTGGGGCAGCCCTAAGTCCCCAGGCAAGGCAACGGCTCAGACGGTGAAAGGAGGAAGGACCATGTGGTTAGTGCAGAGGCGGGCTCCAGACCCTTGATGACCACACTCCACGCCGCAGTCCTCACTGAGCCCACTGAGACCCCAGCCTTGACCACCTTACCTTTGAAGTCAAACCACCACTTGAGAGAGGGCCTTTGGGATGGGAAGAAGAACAAGATGGTGACAATAGCCACGCCGGTGACAGCATCAGAAAGAAACCTACAATGAGAAGGCCCCAAAACATGTGACCCTGGGCATCTCAGAGGGCCGAGGTTTGGCAGATTTGTAAATGAGGATTTGTGGAAGGGAATTAGGCCTGCTGTGAAGGGGACATTGTTGGAGACTGGGTCACTAGATTCTGTCCTGCAATGCCCTCTGCATGGTGCAAAGTTCTTTATTCGCAGCTCCCTGTGGGTATTTAGATGCTGCTTGGGCCCAGGCAAATGCTTATCCTCCCAACTCAAGCACCCTAGGAAGAGGGATTCAACCAAAGAGGGGAGAATCTGAGGGCGGTGGAATATTGGAGTCTTTGGAAACCCCATAAGTCACCCTAATCGGGACTCCCGTAAGAGCCCTATCTTTGTTCAGCTTGTGCTTGAATCACTCCTGGGATGCACAGCTCACCACATCGATACAGCCCACTCACACCAATAGAACCCAGACTGACTCAGCCTCACAGCCCCTCAAAATCTAACTGTCACCTTTCAAGCATCCACAATGTGTCTTCTGGAGGAGCTCTGTGCACATTAAGCCCTTGGGGCAGGCACTTTCCACTTCGGGTGGGAAATCAGAGGGTCAGAGAGAAGAAACCACTCGTTCAAGGCCAGACCCTGAGCAAGTCATTTTATTAAATTGACATACACCTAGATATAACCAAGATACCCTGTAAATTTTAGTTTTAGAGTTTTGATTTGCAGCATTGGACACAGTCCAACAAAGAGCTGATTAAATAAATCCAAGGGCTCCCATCCTGTAGACCCTGGCCTTAAACTCAGATTGTTCTGACTCCAAGTTCAACGAAGCCTAGAGCTCATTGCTAACCAAAGCTCTTTCTACTCACACATTTGGAAAGGAAAGTATTCAAACAGACAAGAAGTTGGAAGAGATGGCCAGTATCACCATCATCAGAGAAATACAGAGCAAAACACTAATGGTATACCATTCACCTGCCACAGGCAAGACTTGAAATGGGGAGTAAAACCAGTGAGGGTGTTGGGAACATATGCCCTTAGTGAAAGAATAAACCAGTTGAACCTCCTGAGGCATTTGACAACATGTTCCAGATGTTACATGTGAATACCCTTTGATCCGGTTATCCCACTGCTAGGAATTTAATCTTGGGAAATGTCGTACTTTTGTACACAGATTATGGGCAAGGATGTTTATTATCGATAAGAGTAAAAAAAAAAAACGGAAGATTTTCGATAGACACGTTTAAAGAAATTATGTTCCATTCACACTATGAAATACATGCATCTGTTTAAAAAAAGATAAAAGATAATGTCAACCCTATGTATTGACATAAAAATACAATGAAGATGCCCTGTAAACTTTATTTTAAAAGTGTGTATTTGAAGCACTGAACACAATCCAATAAGGAATTGGTTAAATAAATAAAAGTCCTCCCATTCTGTAGAGTACTCTGCAGTGCTTTAAAAGGATGAAGTTGTAACCTGAGTCCAAGAAAATAAAAGTTAAAAAAGAATGAAGCCAGTCCAAAATGGCAAGTTGTCCATGATCATGATTACATTTTCCAGTCTTTTGTTATGCGTATACATATCTGTATGTGTGTACGTATGAAGATATGTGTGCATATCTGAAACATCACACACCAAACTGCTCATTGCAATCATCTCTGGGCAGTGGGACATAAAGTGAATAAAGAGCCACCAACTTGTCCTTTTTCAATTCAGCATTGTTTGAATTTGTTATGAGTATGTGCAACTTTTGAAATTCAATACAAAATTAAAAAGCAGATTACAAATAATATGTTGTGATCACATTTCTGTTTTAAAAAATCTTCTTTTAATAGGGTTCTAAAAGCCAATTGGCATATGTTTCATTGAGGTGTAATTAACGTGCGATAAAACGCACCCATTTTAAGGGTATAGTTTAACAAGTTTTGAGAAATGTATCAAGTCCAGTAACAACGTGATCACAATATATAACAGTTCTCAGATAGGCATTTTTTTTAAAGTCAGGAAAGATGTATATCAGAACTGGAGACTCAGATTTGGCTGATTTTCACATTTTCTATATTGTTGGGATGCTTATAACACCCATTTTGCATCTGAAAAAAAATAAAGTACCTATATTTTGGAAAAATAAAAAAAAAATGGTAAAAGCAATGAGAGCTTCATGGCTTCATGAAATTATATTGTTTCTTGCTTATAACAACCTTCAGGAAATCTGAATTTATATCATCCATTTTACCAGGGAAGAGGTTGAGGCTCAGAGGGTGAGATATCTGGATTGTGCACTGTCCAGCATGGTAGCTGCAAGCCACAGGTGGTCTAGTGGGTACCTGAAATGTGCCGAGACCAAACTGACATGTGCTTTATATGTAAAACACACACCAGATTTTGATGATTTCACATGAAAAAAGAATGCAAAATTCTCTCTAATAATTTATAAATAAAATATATATTAACATTAGTGTTATCTGTTTCTTTTCACTTTTTTAACGTAGCTATTAAAAAATTTAAAAAATATATATGGCTCATAGTATATCTCTCTTGGATGGGGCTCGCCAAATCTTGCAGATAAATCTCTATTTAATCATGTTCCCACTCACACCAGAATTTGACACAGTGCCCACTCACTCTTCTTAAAACACTCCCCTCTCTTGGCTTCTGCTGGTCCATAGCTCTAAGTTCCTTCTACCTCACTCATCATCTCTCCATTTCTCTAGTAAATTCATTTTCCTCTCTCCAGCACCCAAGTCCTGGGGTTCCTCATGGTCTTCTGTACTCTCCTTATACACTTTCCATAGCTGAGCCCATCAATTCCTATGGATTTAACTCCCAAATTTATACAATGACTCCCAGATTTATGTCTGCAACCTAAACATCTCCTCTAAGCTCCAGTCTTGCATATCCAACTGCCTGTTGAGCTTGACAAGCCTAAACCAAGACCAAAATAGAATTATGAATAAGCCATTTCCAGCCCCTCAAAATATTCTTCTCCAACTAACCACCATTCATACACACACTCCTTTCATTAATACCCCCCCAAATCCAACCCAGCGCAAGCCCCACATTTAATTTAAAAAATATCTTGACTGCTGCATCACCATTGCTACCACCTTCACTTAAGCCATCTGCCAGACCAGGGATCAGCAAATGTCTCCTGTAAAAAGCCACACAATAAATATTTTTGGCTTTGCAGGCCATATGGTGTTCATCTGGACTCACATTTGACATTGGAGTGTGAAAGCAGCCATAGACAATAAGTAATTGAATAGGTGTGGCTGCGTGTCAATAAAACTTTATTTGTAGACACTGAAATTTGAATTTCATATAATTTTTGTGCATCACAAGATGTTGTCTTTTGATTTTTCCGCAGCCATTAAAAACATGTAAAACCCATTCAAAATCAAGTGGCAGGCCAGATTTGGCCCCTGAGCTATAGTTTGCTCACCCCTGTTCCAAAAGACAGGGGCCATCTAGATGAGGTTATAGATCCTAACAGTTCTCCTCATCTACATTTTTGCCCCCACTACCCATTTCCTAATGAATATAGCTAACAATTATTGAGTTCTTTCTATGAGCCATTCTAATCACTTGACATGTATTAACTCATTTATCTTTACAACAAGCCAATGAGAAATGTACTATTATAATATCATTTACATTATTTTCTAGCATAACCCTCTCACTCTTTCCTTCATAGCACTCATTGCAGTACAGTTATTTTGTTAACTACTTGCTTTTGTCTGTGCCTCAGCACTCAACATCCAGCTTAGCACATAATAGTTTCTCAATCAATGTTGATTGAATGAATGAACAATTTGCTCAGTCACACGGCTTGTAAGTGGTAGAGCTAGAATTCTAACCTAGTTTTGTCTGACTCCAAATCCAGAGCTTCCAACACACAAGAAATCATGTTTTATCACCCAAACCTAAACAACCTAAACTCTTTTGAGAGTGAAAGAGTTAGTAATAATCATAAGATTATTATAAAAGAGTTAATTAATAATCACATGGGACAAGAGATGGAAACCTGGACACGGGTCTCCCCAGCTGCACTGCCACCTCTCCAGCTCCAGGTGGCCCAGCCCAGAATCCTCCCTGTTGGACTCCACCCTGGGGATGCCCAGAGTCTCACCCAGGAGTGAAGAAGCTGGCCCAGCCAGGGATGAACTTCGGATCCCGGGAGAAGAGGAGGATGGCAAACACGCAGAAAAGGACAAAAACGGCCCGTTCGGCAAACCTGTGGCACAGACATGCAGGCACAATGGTGACCCTGGGTTTCAGGCAGACTGCAGCAGACACAGGCTCAGGCAGCTGCTCACTGGGAGTGACTGGGCCTGGGCTCTGCCTCTGAGAAAGCTGGAGTCATCCACTCCCCAGGGAGTGCCCAGAGCAAGGGAAGGGATGCCAATGGGATGTAAGTAATCCCTGTCCTGGGACTTCCATGCTCCCTCAGTATCCTTCCTGAGCCTCAAGCCACCCACTCCCCAAAACTGCGTGCATGATTATCGCCAGGAGTTTCCCAGGGTCCTACAGAAAATCAAGAAAGTAAGAAACAGAGTCAGAAAAGCAGAGAGAAAGAGAAACAGACAGAAATGCAGTAGGCAAAGAGAAAGAGGAAAAAAGAGAGAGAGAGATAGAAAACCACACAGTCTGTCTACACTGAGAGGAAAAGACACAGAGAGGGTACAGACCTGGAAAGAGGGTAGATGGAGGTGGAATGAGAGGATCCCCAAGCGTTGGAAGAGATAGTTACCAAATGTACCCATTTCACGGACTGGAGAGCAGGGCCCAGAGAGGGTTAGTGCTGGGACCAAGGCCACACAGGACATGCATGGCACAGCTGGTCTGTGAACACAGGCCTACTGAAGCCATTATTTTCATCATGTGGGAAACATGGATTAAACAAGGTCCTGGAAGCCAACTGAGATAGTGCCAAATATTTTGTGTATTTGGAGGGAAATGGTGCCTTGGGTAGAAGGTAGCAGATCCCTCTTGAGGGGCTTTTTGGTCATCAGGTTTCTATCCCAGCACCAGGGCAAGAGGATGACTCTATAAACCACCTCCCATCCTCCATCTCCAGGCTCCCAGGCCATGGGTCTTAAATTACCCTGGAGCTCAGCCCCCATGGGCCCAAGCCCAGATCAGGAGGAAGCTCTCCTGGGCATTTAATACTCAGCTGTTTCCTCAACCCAAGGACCCCCACATACCTGATAGGCCCCAGGTTCTGGTATTCTTCCCGAATCACAGCTCGAGCCCTATCTTCTGCATTGGCTCTTATATCGGATTTCTTCTTCCTCCAGCCCCTGAAACAGAAAGTGGGAGGTTAGGCCACTGCAGGTAGGACTCACTTCTCACCTACAACCACCACCACCACCTGACAAAGCCACATCCTCTCAGTCCGAGGCCTGCCTGATGGCTGGTCTCCCTACCTCTGTCTTCCTTTGCTACAGTTGTTCTCACGTGTAACCTGGCTGATCTTTAAAAATGTGAATCTGGTCATATGACTCCCAGGCTTAAAATCTGTGAGTGGGTCAAACAGGCACATGAATAAACAGAGGAATCGGTGGAACAAAATAGAAAATCTAGACACAGACTCATCACAAATGGGAATTTAGTCTATGATAAAGTTGCTATCTCAGATTGGTGTAGAAAATATGGGCTATTCAGTAAATGGTGTCAGACGTATAGATCAATGGAACAGAATTGAAAGCCCAGAAGTGAACCCACTGAGCTGTGCCTAATTGATTTTTGACAGGGGTACCAAGATTGAATAGTGGAGAAAGGAATAGCCTTTCAACAAATGGTGCTACAACTGGATACCCATGTGGAAAAGAATGAATCTGGACCCCTACCTCACACCATATACAAAATTTAACTCAAAACGGATTGAAGACCTAAATGTTACAGCTAAAACCACAAAACTCTCAGAAGAAAAGGCAGGAGTAAATTTTCATGCCCTTGGAATAGGCAACAGTTTCTTCGATATGATGCCAAAAACACAAGCCACCAAAGACAAATAAATCTGACTTCATCAAAATTGTAAAATGTTGTGTGTCCATAAATGGTGTTAGGACACTAGGTGACCATCTGAAACAAACAAACAAAAAAAAAATGAAGCTGAATCCAAACTTCACACTGTACCATAAGGATGAACTTCAAATAGATCAGAGGTTTAAATGTAAAAAAATATAATACTAGAAGAAAACATGGGATTATTCTTTTATAAGTCCTGTATTAGGAAAACCTTTCTAAGCTGTAATTGAAATTTCAGAAGCCATGTGAGAAAAGGTCAAAAAAATTTTTTTTAAATTTTGCATGGAGAAAAGCACCATAAGCCAAGCCAAAAGACAAATCAGGGGAAAAAATGCAGTTTCTATTGCAGAATAAGCACTCATCTTTCTAAAATATAAGGACTAACAGAAACTAGTAAGAACAAGACCAATAACCCATTTGAAAAATGTATAAAAATATGAACACACAGTTTCACAATTCACAGGAAAGAAAATATCAGTGAACAAACTTTTCATATGCTTCCAAACACATGAAAAGTTGCCCAAGATTACTCTTCATAAAATAAACACAAGTTATTTTTTTTCTTATCAGATTGGCAAAAATCCACTTTGCTGCAAGGACACAGACATGCTCATACATTGTGCATGGGAGAGTAAACACGTAAAATTTTTATGAAGAATTGTTTGACAATATCTATTCAAATAAAAATGTGTTTATTCTTAGACCCAGAAATCCCACTTCTGGAAGTATATCTTATAAAAATGTCTGCTTCCTTTGAGCTATAGCTGCAGGGTAAAAGAGAAAAAAAATAAATAAAAATATAGAATAAAAAAACAGCTGGGTGCAGGTGGCTCACGCCTGTAATCCCAGCACTTTGGGAGGTCAAGGTGGGTGGATTACTTAAGATCAGGAGTTGGAGACTAGCCTCGCCAACACAGTAAAACCCCATCTCTAACAAAAAGTTAGCTGGGTGTGGTAGCGAAAGCTTGTAGTCCTAGCTACTCTGGAGGCTGAGGCAGGAGAATTACCTGAATCTGGGAGGTGGGGGTTGCAGTGAGCCCAGACAGTACCACTGCACTTCAGCCTGGGTGACAGAATGAGACTGTTTCAATAAATAAATAAACAAAACAAACCCAAAATATGTCAGGGAGGCCAGTCACCAGAAAGATATTTGTGTCTGCTCATATTTGCTTAAGACAACTCTGGAAGGTTGCAAAAGAAATCAGTAAAAGTGCATCTTTTTTTGGGCAAATATCCTGGGTGAAGAGGCTCATGTAGGTATGGTTGGGAAGAGGGGTTCTCACTGTATGCCTCTTCCTGTTGTTTTTATTTTTGAGAACCATATGTATGTGGTGCCGATCCAAATTAATGTAGACATACTAAAAAGTAACTGAATAACCAAAATAAATATAGAAAACAAAGGGCCAGTATTGCATTTTGGCTAGACATTTCTGGCTCAAGTCTCTGGGTCTGAAGCTTGCTCTTTCTTTGTTAAGAGGTTGATTTGGAAATGTCAGATATTAAGGTTTCTTTAGCACCCCACTGAGACTTTCTCCTCAGCCTAAAAGTAGACAGAGTGATGAGAGTTGATAAAGGCATATTTCCCATAATATGATTTGGTGTTATTGAATATCTTGTCCTCATGCCACCCCAAATTATCTTCCGTGCCAGGGCCCCATACAGTGGGAAATAGTGCACTCCCCTCTTCTCTGGTCAAGAGTGTTTACCCTTACTTAAAGGCAATACTATTAATAATTATTAATAATATGTGACATCAACAGAGGGTCTGAGTGTAGCAGGCAGGCCACACCTCTCACTTAATCCCTGACAGGTCAAGAAATGAGAATATGGCTAGCCCGGTGGCTCACACCTATAATCCTAGAGCTTTGAGAGGCTAAGACATGAAGAATCACTTGAGGCCAGAAGTTTGAGACCAGCCTGGGCAACATAGTGACACCTTGTCTCTACAAAAAAAAAAAAATTTTTTTTTTAATTAGCCAGGCACAGTGGCACTCGCCTATAGTCCCAGCTACTTGGGAGGCTGAGGCCAGAGGAACACTTGAACCTGGGATATTGAGGCTGCAATCAGCTACAATCATGCCACTGCACTCCAGCCTAGGTGACAGAACAAGACCCTGTCTATAAAAATAAATAAATACATACATACATAAAATAAAGAAATAAGAATATGACATGAAATAACGATCATCCTCAGCTTTCATGAGCAGATACTGAGACTAGAAAGGCCACTCCCTGGTTCCCCACTCTACCTGCCAAGAAGAAAATGAGAGGTACCTGAAGTTCAGTCCCCCATACAGGAAGGAGATCCAGAGCCAGCCTGCCAACAGGAACAACAGCATGAGAGGGAAGGCGAAAATGAACCAGGAGCCAAAATTCACCACGTCACACTGCGGAAAGAAACTGGAGAACAGCGGGAGATGAGAACAGGCCAAGGGCAGCCATGCCCATCTGGGGAGTGTAGGGGGGGACCAGGCGGCACTAGCGGTCATAGGTCAAGAGGGGAATGAGAGGGTCCCATGGGAGTCTTGGGAACAGTTCTTTCCACCTCTTCTAATAGAAGCCCCCTTTTTTCCTCTTCTTTAGGGCCTGCTGGCTTCTGACCTAGTGGGACCAATGGGTGCGCTACAGTCAAAATCTCTGCCGAGGGCCAGACAGGTACCTGAGTGAATGAAACAGGCCGGGTCAGGCCATGGAGAATTGAAGAGAGCTGTGCACATTAAAGGGGCGGCTGCTGTTTGCTCCCCCATGGTAGCCATGCAAGAGTGCAGGGCCATAAGCCCAGATTTGGGTTTTACTTGAAATTATGTGACGTTTAAATGTTGGAAATTCATGAAAATGTTTTTGATGAATGTGGGAGTCAAACATAACACATCGGCAGACCGAAACCTTTGCCCTCCTTATTATATATGCTCAAAGACCCTGGACGTTTTGTCCAGGCAATGGTGATGTCAATGAGTTCTTTCTCTGCTGATTGGTGTCCAATCTCAGTTTTATTAAGACATCATCAAGCCTGAAAGGAGGAAGGACAATAACACTTAATGCTGGTGAAGATGTGGGAAAACAGGCAGATTCTTGATGTTTGTTCATCAGGATACTCTTTTCTGGAGAAGAATTTGGTAAAATGCAGTAAGAGTCTTAAAAATGTGCATACCCTTTTACCCAGAAATTCTACTACTTGAAATAAACTTTAAAACAAACAACCAGAATGTGGTCAGGAATATAAACACTAGATTGAAAAGTAGAAAATATTCTAGGAATATAAACACTAGATTGAAAAGTTGATGTATACAAAAATACATGAACCCTCACAGACATTTCTAGGTAAATAAGTAAACAAACCAAAACATTAACAGTTATTACATAATAAATAAGCAAAAAAAGAGAGAATTAATAAATTCTATATAGTGAGATTCTAAGAGCTTTTTAATTCCTCCTTTTTCACTACCTGTATTTTCTACAATGAATAAGCATACCTCTGTAATTAGACAAAATAAAAATATTGTTTAAAAAACATTAAAATATCAGCAAGTATATGGTCAGTTACATAATTCGCAATAGCGAAATAATAATCGTTATAAAATGAAAACAGTCTAAATGCCTAGGATTAAAGTATGACACCCAAATTAAAAGATAACATATAGTCACTAAAAATTAGATTTTCTAAAAAATTTTTAATAATAAAATCAGACAATAAAACTGTATTAAGAGTAACAGTGACAAAAACATGAAAAATATACACATTTAATCTATGGATATAGAAAAGTTTAGAAGAAAATCTGTTAAAATGTTACAGTGGGATTGAAGGTATTTCAAACTTCTTTTTCTACATTTTCCAAATGTTCCATAATATGCCTCTATCATTTTATAATTAGAATAAACCAATAAAATGTATTTTGGCAACAAGGGCCAAAGGACCACTCAGGGCAGCCACTTCTCCTGTCTCCCCAGGCTTCTCCTGTTCTCAGCTGGAGAATCAAAATCATGTGTTACCTAGCATTCCTTTGAAATCCCCTCTCTCTACACCAGAGGGTCTACATTTGAGCCATTGTGTTGCATACAATTTGCATGTAATTTACCTGAAAGCTTACATTTGATATTTTTACTGTGTATATATGCTAATATATATTTTATGTATTATATGCTAATATAATATATATTATATACTAAATATACATAAGATATATTTTATAAAATATAAATATGAAAGATACATATTTAAAAAACCATATAATTTCCCCAATTTCATTTCAGGTTTGAACGAAGTCTTCTATCAGGGCAGGCAGGCAGCCTGAAAATGCTTTGACAATAACTTCTCCCCTCTAATTCTCCCCATCCCCAACCCAGACCCTGCCCTCCATCCCCAGAGCCCACATCTTCCTGTCCAGCCCCAGGGATGGGCCCTGGCAAACCCTACTGCCAAATGCCTACCTTTCCCCTTGGCAGAACACTAAAAGGGCTGGGCCTAGATTCTCCCCACACCTGAAACAGGACCCTCTTTGCTTCTGGCTTTTCTGTCACCAAGCTAGAACCACAAGGCACAGCCAGGCCTTGTTTAAAGGATAGAGATAAAAAGACACCTAAGGCTTGCAGTAAAACTCAGTGGGCTTAAATCAATTGGTGAAATAAACCTACGACTTTTTTTTTTTGCCCCTTCCATTGCATGGCTGAGGATCACTGTTCCCATTATCAAATCTTAAAATTAAAGCATTTTGGAATCTGAGAATGCAGTGGCAATTCATCTTACCCAGGGGTTAAGGTTTTAAAATCAGCACATGAGGCCAAATATGGGTGTGCTAACATCTCTTGTGAAAATACCTTTAATTACTCACGTGCATGTTACTGAGGGTTGTGCGCATAGCAAACCTCTTTTGTGGAGATCAGCAGGGCCTCCCTTGACCCCACATGTTTTTGATTCTTTGACTGGGCAACAGATAAAGAAGGTGGCTAGTATTTGGAGCCATGTTGAATATCAAATACTTTTTGCTGTCTTTTGTTTGCCAAATGCTTACATTTGCATTTATGTAAATTAAATGAACCTATGCTACACCTCCACTGCAAGGAATCTTAGAAACCTTGCCTCAGAATCCTGGAACCTAAAAGCCTTAGAGACCGGATCTTAAAATACTGAATTTTTAAAGTCTTGGAAACCAGAGGCTTGAAATAATGGGAGCAGCAAGTTGTGCAGTTGGAGAACCCTTCTCTTATTCTCATGCCCTGACTGCCAGCCACCCAGTCACTGCTGACCACTTCCAGGGGTGGGGAGACTTTAGATCCCAGCAGAGCCCACTCCACTGGAGGACCCTGCTTATGGCTGGAAGCTTTCTCCCAGGCCATGAACAGCCACAGACCCATGCCTCCAGATGGGTCACTCTGCTCTCACCTTTCCAATGACCCCCAATGACTTGGAGGAAAAGCTGGTGTCCTTAGACAATGCTTGCCCCTATAACCTTATATCTTCTTACCTTCCCTTTGCCCCAGGTTCTTCATCTCCCTGGTATTCTTGCTGGTCCATGAACCTCCCCAGGAACAGCCCCAAACAGCCCCACCTCCCAGCCTTGTAGGAGCTACTCCCCGCTGTCGGCAACGCCTTTCCCTCCTGTGTCCACATGGTTCATTCCCTTCTAGGTGTCTGCTCAAATGTCAGCCCATCAGAGAGAACCAGTGTCCCTGACCAACCTACATAAACTAGCACCCCTCTCTCCTGACTTCTACCCTCTTGCCCTGCTGTATTTTTCCCTTAACTTATCACACAGATGTATTACATATTCATTTGCTTTTTCACTTATTGTCTGACCCTCTCACCAGAATGGAAGTTCCCCAGAGGCAGGGATCTCGCTGGGTTTTGTGTATTGCTGTGTTTCCAGAGCCTGGCCCAGAGAAAGCCCTCAATACGCATTCCCTGGATGGTGAATGGACGGACGAGGAGGGAAGGAACAGAACCCTCCCTGCCAGTGGGGACTCTTGCTTTCACCTCTTGAGCTGGCCAAGCAGGATGAGGTTAGGGGCTGTGCCTGTGAGTGTGGCTGTGCCCCCAATGCTGGCTGAGTAGGGGATGGAGATGAGGAAGCCCTTCCAGATGTTCGCACGGTATTCTTCTTCCTTCCTGGAGTCAGCCAGCAGATCCAGTGGAACCTCCGTCTCCCCAGAGTGGTCTTTGCTTTAAACAAATCCAAAGAGAAGCCATTCAGAACACATGGAGAACAGGCCACAGACTGCCCAGGGATTGGGGGAGCTAAGTGATCTCTCTAGAAGGTAACTTAGCACAGGTATCAAAAAACCTGTAACAAGGTGCAACTTTTCAGCTCAGATGTTCTACTCTAAAAATGTATCCTAAAGAAATAGACTAGTGTCTCAGGTACAGGTACAGGAGAATTCACCATGCCATTAAATATAATTTAAGTGAAAAATAGTCTAAATGCCCATAAAAAAGGGGCTGATAATAAAGATGACCCTCTTCCTGGATGGAACAGCAATGCGGCTATTAAACGGATGCTTGTTAAGATGAAACTGTCCATTCACAAACTACAGTGAAAAGGCATGTCACAGCACTATTTACTTTTTTATTTTATAAATACTCATGTTTCAGCTGGGCGTGGTGGGTCACTCCTATAACTCCAACACTTTGGGAGACCAAGGCAAAAGGATTGCTTGAGGACAGAAGTTTGAGACCAGCCTGGGCAATATAGTGAGATCCCATCTCTAAAAAATTTTTTTTAATCAGCTGTGTATGGTAGCACACACCTGTAGTCCCAGCTACTCAGGAGGCTGAAGCAGGAGGATTGATTGAGTCCAGAAGTTTGAGGCTGTAGTGAGCTATGATTGCACCACTGCCCTCTAGCCTGGGTAACAGAGTGAGACTTTGTCTCTAAAAAAATTAATAAAGAATAAATAAAGATAAAGGAACTGCCATGTTTCATGAATACAAGAGCATTTAAAGTCTAGAAGTATATGCAAGTTGTTTTGATACTTTTCTCAGGAGTGAAATTACGTATTTTTTTTCTTTTTTATCTTCTGGGTTGTTTTCCTTGCGCAGTTGAAGAGTTTTGGGAAATAATGAAATTAAGAATTATTAAGTACATAATTAAAAGACCGTAAGGTTGGCATTATTGAGGTGAAATGATGTCTGCTATACTCCATTAAGTAAAATAAGTTTTGGAAACAGACTGAAATGAAGAAAAAAAGTGAACCAGCAGGTTACAAAACAGCATATATAGCATTATCAATTTTTATTTTATTTATTTATTTATATTTTTTGAGACGGAGTTTCACTCTTGTCACCCAGGCTGGAGTGCAATGGCATGAACTCAGCTCACTGCAACATCTGCCTCCTGGGTTCAAGCAATTCTCCTGCCTCAGCCTCCAGAGTAGCTGAGACTATAGGTACCCACCACCATGCCCGGCTAATTTTTGTATTTTTAGTAGAGATGGTGTTTCACCATGTTGGCCTGGCTGGTCTCAAACTCCTGACCTCAGGTGATCTGCCTTCCTTGTCCTCCCAAAGTACTGGGATCACAGGTGTGAGCCACCATGGTAAAAATGCATTTATGTATATAGCTGTCTATCAAGAAATAGTTTAGAATGGTATTAATTTAATGGTTACAATCTACCTCTGGAAGTGAGATGCTGAATACATTTATTTTTTAGTTTAAGGGTATTTTTTGACATGCAATTGTAAAACGTTTATAAGTGAATTAAATTGAGAACTGCTGTATCACTGTAACTAGGTGACAAGACAGATATGTTAATGAGCTTGATTGTGATCATCATGTCACAATGTACCCGTATATCAAAACATTACATTGTATATTTTAAATATATAATTTTTATTTGTCAATTATAGTTTAATGAAGCTGAAAAAAGGGAAATTAAGATCTTTTAAAAAGAAAACTGTTCTAATAAGAACACATGGACACAGGGAGGGGAACATCATACACCAGGGCCTGGAGGGTGGGGGCTAGGGGAGGAATAGCAGGGGGTAGGGGGTTGGGGAGGGATAGCATTAGGAGAAATACCTAATGCAGATGACAGGGCGATGGATGCAGCAAACCACCACCATGGCATGTGTACACCTATGTAACAAACCTGCATGATCTGCAATGTACCCCAGAACTTAAAGTATAATAAATAAAAAATAACAATAAATAAAGTAGTTGCTGTTAAAAAAAAAAAAAAGAAGAAGAAGAAGAAAGAAAACTATTCTGTGTAATGAATCAAATTTTTAAAATTAAAGTAGAAACTAAAATGAAAATTATTTCCTTAAAGAAGGAATGATAATTCAAATACCCTCTGGCCTGAATCACTACATAAGGGACTCCTTCCTCAGAGGACAATGGGGACATGAGCTGGGGTCTGAGTAGCTGATTTCCAGTATGTCAGGCAGGCAAAGACTAGAAGCAGGTGGAAACCACCATCATGGTCTGACTTCTTAGGGGTGGCAGGCCCGGTCCAGAACTGTGGCCTCCCTCAGACCTGGGCACCCCAACCATCCTAAGTATCAAAAAGAGAAAAAGCAGAAAGGGCCCTAGGGTTTATCTAGAGCGACCACTTTTTTGTTAATGTGAGGAAACTGAGGCCCAGAGAGGGGAAGGGATTTGCATCCAACATAGACTTCCAGAGAGTGAGGACTGGGTTTCCCAACTGACCCAGTGCAAGCACTGCACGGGCAGATGTTTAAAACATATTTCCAGGCTACATGGTCATGAGTGGCCAGACCAATCATATAACCCATGTCTCAAAGGTGGACTCAAAGCCCTCAAACATGGTGCCAAGAAAGAACACAGGCTGTGGGATGAACCAGGCACAAGGTCATGCCCCTCCCCTGCTAAAACCTCCATCAGCTCCCATCTCATTCAAAGTCAAGGCTATATCCACGGCTCATGAGGTCCCACATGCTCTGTCCTTCACCATCACTCTCTCCCCACCCAAGAAAACTCTCTGACCCAGCCTCCGACCATGTGCTTTCTCACTCACTCAGCTCCAGCCACACCGGCTTCCTGGCTGCTCTTTGACCTCTCAGGAGCTTTGCACGTGCTGGTCCACATGCTGAGAACACTCTTCCCATGGTTAACCCCATGACTCCCCACCTCTTGCAGGGATTTGCTCAAGCACGACCTCCTTGTGAGGCCTTCCCTGACCACCCATATTCAAACTGCCCCTTCCCACTTATCAGCTCGCCTCCCCCACCCTCTTTCCTGCTTCGCTCTCCCTCCCAAGCTTATCAACCACCTGACACACCATGGATTATTCATTTATCCGTTTCTTGGCACTAGATTCTAAGCCCAAAAGGGCTGGGATTTCTGCCTGTCCCTTGCTGTATCTCCATCCCTAGAATGGTGCCTGGCTCATCATAAGCTCTCAATAACTATTTGTTGAATGAATGAAATAGACCAGATCAATGGCCAGCACTGCCTTGAACAGATCGCTCCCTCCCTGCTGTGTCATCACTGTTAAATTGAGATCACAATGCCGTAATAACAAGTGCTAACATCTGGATGTGTACGGTCCAGCCAACCTGCTGTATCTACATTACCTCATTATCTCACACAGCCAGTATGCAGCAGAGCCAGAGTTCCAAGTCAGGTGTTTGTGACTCCAGATCCCATGATCTTAACCATACTGCCATAATGCAAAGGATACACTAGACTAAATGCGATTTCGACATCAATGTGAAGATGCTTTCTAAGTCATGTAAGGGTGAAGGGCCATTATTGTTTTATGGGTGTTTTTGTCTGTATGGACTCCTAACCCTGCCTGCGCCCCTCTCCTCCTTGATTATCATGTAGTTTGTGCTGTCTTGCTCTTCTGGGTCCCTTCTTTCAAGAGGATAGTACCTGTGATCCTCAACCTCACCAGACCTTTGGGGATTTAATGTACTGCCCTACCCTTTCCATGTCTGCATTTTTTTTTAAAAGGAAGCTGTTAAGGTTCAGTTTAAGCCACAGAGATGAATGTTGAAAACTTAGGCATTAGGTCGTTTGGAGAAAAATTCAGGGATGGGAGGAAAATGGTTTGCAGCATTGAATTCTTGTTCATTGACTCCTTGAATCAAGCACTGGCTCCTCTACGAATTTCACCAATAACTTACTCTTCTGTGCTGGCGAGAAACTGCATCTCCGTGGGCACCATGTGTAGGCCGTTTCTCCGCACAGCAGCTAGGAGGAAAGAGCATGATGTCTTTAGTGTAATGTAGCGAATGGGACAGGAGCGTCCCAAGTCTTGTGTAGTCAGTCAAGAATGCTTTCTTTGCCAAGGAACCTATACTATTCATAGAATCAAAAGACAAAGACAGAGAGGAAAGGAAGGAGTGAGGGAGAGAGGAAGGTGGGGGAGGGGGGGGAGGGAGGAAGGAAGGAAAGAAGGGAGGAAGGGAAGGAGGGAGTGGGGGAAGGGCGAGGGAGGGAGGGAAAGAGAGAAAGAAAAAGAAAGAGAAAGAGAAAATAAGAGAGAAAGAAAGAGAAAAAGAAAAAGAAAGTACAAGAGAAAGGGAAAGAAAGGAGAGAGAAAGAAAAAGAGAGAAAGAGAGAAAGTACAAGAGAGAAAGGGAAAGAGAGAAAAAGAAAGAGAAAGAAAAAGAAAGAGAAAGAGAGAAAGTACGAGAGAAAGGGAAAGACAGAGAGAAAAAGAGAAAAAAGAGAAAGAGTGAAAGAGAGAGAAAAAGAAAAAGAGAGAGAAAGAGAAAGAAAGAAAGAAAAAGAAGGAAGGAAGGAAAGAGAGAGAAAGAAAATTATAAAGATAAGTTATTCAGCATTCTGTCCCCCTGTGCTACCATCCATCTGTGAAGACAGTGCCCAGGTCTGTTGGCAGGGGGTTAGCAGGGGTTTAGCTGCAAGGCTGCTTGACAACCCCTAACTCAAACCTAGGCTTACCTGAGTAGCTATTGCCAAAGTTGTGAAAGGCCAGATCTGATGGTACTGAATCAGCAATGGGTTGGGCGACCTCAGTTATCCATTCTTTCATTCATTTATCCAAAAAGTGTTTATTGAGCACCTACTATGTGCTATTGACTATGTTTTCGGGATACTCTGTGAATAAGTAGCGCATGTGTTTCAGTTCTTCTTTTGAGATAAAAGCTTGGTGCCACTTCGAACCCAGAGCAAAAACTTGGGCACTTGAACCCTAGCCAATTAATCCACCAGCAAATCACTATGGAGCACCTGCTATGTGCCTGGTGGTGAGCGACAAGAGATGAAAGTCCATGTCCCCGTGGAGCTGATCTTCTGGTGGAGGAGACCGGCCACACATGACTAAGTTAGATATGCAGTATGTCAAGTGAAGGTGTGTGCCATGCAAAAAAACAAGGCAGGGAAGGAGCCAGGCATCCTGAGGTGAGATACCTTCTTCAAGGCTCAAAGAAAGTCTGATAGAGAGGGGAAATTTGACTTCAAACCAAGACCTGAAGGTGAGGTGATGAGCCATGCAAACATCTGGGGCAAGAAAGAACAGGTGCAAAGGCCCTGGGTGGGAGCACACCCAGTGTCAGGAAGCAGAGGGGAGGCCGGTGGGGCTGCAGGGGCTTGAGGGAGGAGAAGAGTGAGAGCAGGCAAAGTAAGAGAACTGGCAGGGGGTGGAGGTGGTAGGAAGTGGGTGGGGCCATGCAGGAGTCTCAGGGCTCACAGGAAGACCTGTAGCTTCTCCTCTGAGTCAGGTCGGAGCTAGGGTAGCATTTGAGCAGAGGAGGCTCAGGACAGGAGTTGACTTCATCTTTAGAGTTCTTTCTCTGGTCAAGTATGGTGGTTCATGCCTATAATCCCAGCTACTCAGGAGCCTGAGGCAGGAGAATTGCTTGAGCCCAGGAAATTGAAACCATCCTGAGCCATGTAGCTAGATCCCATCTCTAAAAGACGTTTTAAAAAATTAGCTGGGTGTAGTGGCGCATGCTTGTAGTCCCAACTACTCCAGAGGTTGAGGTGGGAGGATCAGTTGAGGCCAGGAGTTGGAGGCTGCAGTGAGGTATAATCATGCCACATAACCATGCCACCACTTGGGCAACAGAGAAAGACCTTGTCTCTTGAAGTAAATACGCAAAAATAATAAAGTTATTCCTCTGCCTGATGGACCAGACTCCCCAGCAGCCTTTGACAGTGCTTTGGAGACAAGAAAATTAGAATGAATTAAATGTCCCTGCAGCTGGAACCACCACCAAGAGTAAAATAACCACCCCTGGGAGTTGGGCATGTGGCTGGTGACCAAACACATAGGCCTTGGGTTCAAATCCTAGCTCCATCACTGACTATGTGACTTTAGGCCAGTGGTTCCCAGTGAGGGCCAATTCTGTACCCAAGAGATGTTGGGCATTGTCTGGGGGCATTTTTGGTTATCACAGCTTGGGTGGAAGGGCAAAGTACTACTGGCATCTATCCGTTAGAGGCCAGAAATGCTGCTAAACACCCTGCAATACATAGGTCAGCCCACCCCAGCAAAGACTTATCCCACCCAAATGCCACTGATAATGAAGTTGAGAAACCCTGGTTAGGGTCTATCTCTTAATCTCCCTATACCTCAGTTCTTTAATTCATAACATGGAAGTAACAGTTCTAGGATCGTCAGAAGGATTAAAGAGTTAACCTACTGCTGGCACGGTGGCTCACGCCTGCAATCTCAGCACTTTGGGAGGCCAAGGCGGGTGGATCACCTGAGGTTGGGAGTTTCAGACCAGCCTGACCAACATGGAGAAACCCTGTCTCTACTAAAAGTACCAAATTAACTGCATGGTGGTGCATGGCTGTAACCCCAGCAGTAAACTCAGGAGGCTGAGGCAGGAGAATCATTTGAACCCAGGAGGTAGAGGTGGTGGTGAGCTGGGATTGTGCCTTTGCACTCTAGCCTGGGGGACAAGAGCGAAACTCTGTCTCAAAAAAAAAATTAAAAAGCTAACCTACTAAAAATAGGGATGAGCAAACTTCTGTAAAAAGCCAGACAATAAACATTTTAGGTTTTGGGGGCCATCAAGTCTCTATCGTAACAACACATCTCTGCCATGGGAGCAGCAAATCAGCCACAGACAACACGTCAGTGCTTGGGTGTGGCCAAACTTTTATTTGGGGGACATAAAAAATTTTTTTTGAGACAAGGTCTCACTCTGTTGCCCAGGCTAGAGTGCGGTAGCACAATCACGGCTCACAACAGCCTCAACATCCCAGACTCAGGTGATCCTCCCACCTCAGTCTCCCAAGTAGCTGGGACCACAGATGTGTGCCACCATGCCTGGCTAATTGTTGTATTTTTCTCTAGAGAGGAAGTCTATTTTTCCGAGGCTGGTCTCTAACTCTGGGGCTCAAGTGATCCTCTCATCTTAGCCTCCCAAAGTGCTGGGATTACAGACGTGAGCTACCACCCCTGGCCTGAAATTTGAATTTCATATAATTTTTCACATGTCACAAAATATTTTTCTTCTTATGATTTATTTCAACCATTTAAAAATATGAAAACTATTCTTAGCTCCCAGGCTGCATAAGAAGTAAGCAATAGGCTGGATGTGGAAGGCCATGGTTTGTCAATCTTGATATAAAGAATTTAACAGGTCCGGGTAGTCCCAGCTACTCGACAGGCTGAGGTGGGAGGATTGGTTGAGCTAGGGAGGTCGAGGCTGCAGTGAGCCGTGATCATGCCACTGCACTCTACCCGAGGTGACAGAGTAAGACCCTGTCTCAAAAAAAAGAAGAAAGGAAGAGAGAGAGAGAGAGAGAAAGAGAGAAAAAGAAAGAAAGAAAGAAAGAAAGAAAGAAAGAAAGAAAGAAAGAAAGAAAGAAAAAGAAAGAAAGGAAGGAAGGAAGAAAGAAAAGGAAAGAAGGAAGGAGGGAGGGAAGGAGGGAGGGAGGAAGGAAAAAGGAAGGAAAGAAGGGAGGGAGGGAGGAAGAGAGAGAAGGGAAGGAAAGGAAAAAGAAAGGAGGGAAGGAAAGAAGGAAGGAAGGAATGATTGATTTAACAGGAAGCTGAGTACTAGCAAAGGTTCAGTAAACGTGGGCTACCCTTGAGAAAGAAGAAAACAGAGCCCCTGGCCCCAGGAATGAGTCTGACTCTCAGAACCAGGTTACTTTGTTCTCCTGTTGGACTTCCACAATCTAACAGAACACTGACCTCAGACAGTCATAGGCGAGGTCATAGCGCCACCCTCAAAATCCCGGGCACCTCTCTCTCTTGCTAAACGAGTGACTGCTCCTTCCCTACCCAGCTCAGAATTGCCTCTGGTCTCCCACAGTGCCCAACCTCCAGCCCAGATCCTGTCTTGGGTTCCTTTTAACACCCCCATCCTGAGACACTCAGGGTGGCTCATGGCATGTGCGCTCCCTCCCTGCTGCCATAAATGATAACTAGCTTGTTTCATGACTAGTCTTTGGTGAAGGCCATTGACGCTCTTCGAGGAACCTATGCAGGACACAAAACAAGTTTGATTTTTTTTTTCTTTTTTAAATGGGATTTTACTTCACATGGATGTCAGGCCACACACTCAGTCACGTGGACATTCCTTGTCTCACCCAAGGAAGTCCCTTCCCCACCCTGGGCAGCTCTCATGGTACCCCGTTGGTACTGGATTCCATGGTGGCTGGCCATGTCAATTTTTTTGTGACCGGGGCTGGCCTTGTTGGTCACTGCAGGGGTCTGAAGGTGAAAGTTGAGTCAGCTGCCCTGGGCCATAGGGACAAGGGCCCCTGGGCATGAGTGCTGGGAACAGGTCCACACACCACGCACAAGGCCAGGGTCCAGGGCACTGAAGTAGGAAGCAAGGGGCTATTAATAACACACTAAGGCGGAGGGCAAAGTTGCTCCCCAGGGGATGGCCAGATAGGAAAATTCTGACTTGGTGACCCCCAGCCCCCACCATCTCTAGCTCACTCTGTCATCTTCCCACCTGGGCACTGTACAGGTGATTCCTTTATGCAACCAGGGTGAACAGCAACCTGTCTGAGGTTACAGATAGGGAAACTGAGCTCAGCAGCTGGCCACAGCCCCCACCTGGCCCCGTTTGCTCTGCATTTGAGTTGGAAGAGCCCTGATAAGAGATTGGATGTGGTATAAATAAGGTAGTGGAGGGTATTCATACACGCAGAACTCTAAATGGTAATTAGCTTTATCATATAAGATCGGGAAGGAAGGAGTTTTGCTTTTTCCTTACGGAGGTTGGTAATCTGAAAAAAGTTAATAACAGGTATTATTTTCTGATGATGATGAAGTCATGAAGATGAAATTGGAAAACCTAATGCTGAGCTGAGCTCTTAGGCATTCACCCCGGATCCACCCCTGTGCTTCCTGTGATCTCAGTGGCCCAAGAGACCACGTGGAAACAGGCCAATAAGGCTAAGTCCCCAGAGAGACTTCTCTGGGTCCAGAAATCGCCAGTTGGTTAGAAGCTTGATTCTTCTGTAGAGTGTTATTCAAATTATACCAATCCATGAGTCTGTGTCAGGCCACGGGACTGAGAACTTTCACATTTATAATCTTACAGCTGTCTCCAAGCAGCCTTGGAGAGCTACACAAAGTTTATTACCTTCCTCTTTACAACAGGAGAAACCAAGGCCCAGAGAGGTAGGCTAAAGTTGGGATCAAGAGGACCCAATGAGTCAGTGGCAGAGTCAGGCTTATATCTAGGACTTCGGATCCCCTACCCCTGAACCTCTGTTCATCTCCAAGGCACCCACTTAGCACTCAGCAGGTCTGACGTGAAACTGATAACTCTGATCTAGACTCCCCGGTATGACCAAGATGTTCTTAAAGTCTGACATGAAGAAGGACCTCAGGAAAGAGTTCTTGTGTCAGTTAGGTAAAAAGCACTCCAGGGAAGGTCAAAAGCCCCAAGTTAAGCAGGTTTACGTCCATTCATCCATTTAGCACTCATGCCAGCCTAGGTAGTGAGGATTATTATCCCCGTTTTAGGTTTGAGGAAACTGAGGCATAGAACAGTTAGTTAAATGGCCTATTTGTGTATTCATTAATTCTACACATTTATTTAACACCTACTATGTACCACCAGTGTCTTAGGTGAACAAGACTGCATCAGTGAAGATTCACAACAATGAGAAAGATTGATACACCCCTCATGGAGCTTGGAGTCCATGGAGGAAACATATAAACCAGGAAGTAAATAAATCCCGCTCAATTAGGAGCGGCAATGTCGATATGCATCAAGGTAGAAGGTCTTATTACCTGTGCCTCCGATTCCTGGAAGTCTCAGAGGTCGTTTTTAGTACAACTGCCATGTATTAAACACTTCCTATGTACCTGGCTCTCGTTTCTTACGTAAGAGGCGGTGTTCTTGTTTTATAGATGAGGAAAGTCACAGGAGGTGGGTTAGCATTACAGATGCAGACTGAAGGACAACGCTGCACCCACTGTAAAATACCCTTGTGTTGTGAAGGGTGGCGTCCTGGACCTTTCTATAAAAGAAAGATGCAGATGGTAAAATAGCTTTCTATGGACAGAGAAAGGAGGTGAAAGTGTTTAGATTCAAAAGCCAGGTGGAGGGCCAGACATGGTGGTTCACGCCTGTAATCCCAGTGCTTTGGGAGGCTGCAGCTAGAGGATCACTTGAACCAGGGGTTTGAGGCTGCAGTGAGCTAATTACACCACTGCACTCCAGCCTGGTAGACAGAACAAGACCCTGTTCTAAAACACAAAAACAAAATCCAGGTGGGCCTTTTACTGGCCAAGGGACACTGGGCCAATCATGCCTTTGAGCTTCAGTTTCCTCCTCTGTAAAATGGAAATGCTAATAGTGCCTCCCCACAGGGTGGTGGAGGATCTAAGGAGAGCATCCATGCAGAGGGACATTGGCGAAGCCATCGCTCGCATGGCCCCTGGGTGTCCTAGGCAGTGCAGGGCATAGAACTGGGTAAAGGAACCAGAGAAAGGCAACAGTGCTGCCCTCCAAGGCTGAGGACCTCTGGGGTCTTATCTAGATAGTCCCACCCTGCCCTAGGTTCTGCCTTCTCTGTACCAGGCCCCATGGCAAGGTGCTTCGAAGCATAGATTCTGGATTCAGACAGAACTCAGCAAATCACCACATTACTTTGGGCAAATCATTTTGCCTCTCTGAGCCTCAGTCTCTTTATCTATATAATGAGCATCATTACCTCCTAGTGCAATTATAAAGATTAGATGAGCTAATGAGTATAAAAAAAATTAGCACGGGCCAGGCATGGTGGCTCACGCCTGTAATCCCAGCACTTTAGGAGGCAGAGGTGGGTGGATCACAAGGTCAGAAGATCAAGACCATCTTGGCTAACATAGTGAAATCCTGTCTCTACTAAAACTACAAAAAATCAGCTGGGCATGGTGGCATGCACCTGTAGTCCCAGCTACTCAAGAGGCTGAGGCAGGAGAATTACTTGAACCCAGGAGACAGAGGTTGCAGTGAGCCGAGATCGTGCCACTGCACTCCAGCCTGGGGGACAGAGTAAGACTCCGTCACGCACACACAAAAATTAGCACAGTATCTGGCATGTGGTGGTTGCTCAGAACATGAGAGCCTTGCTCACATTATAATTATGGTTGCTGCTGCTGCTACAGATGTCCTTATAAACCTAAAGCCCCTAGGAATTTCCTGGTCCCTCTCCTAGTCCACTGGCAGACTCTCTACTCCCTCCACCCCTGTCCTTACCTCCTGCCACCTGGTCAAAGCTCAGAACTGGGCAAAAGTGAATAGCTCTCTTTGCATTGGAATTAGCTTTGTTTTAGGTCTTAGGGGCTGATCATTAACCAATTCCTGTTCCCTGATCCCATGGCCTGTAAAGGTAGGTATCTATCCCAGCCGCCAGGGTCCCCTCCCTCCTAACATCCTGCAGAATGGGAGGAAAGATTCTGGACTTCACTGCACTGCCACCACTGTGTGTGGCCTTGGGCAAGTCCCTTCTCCTTCCTGAGTCTCCGATTTTTCATCTTCATAATGAGGGACTTGGCTTTCAGTAATTTGCTTGGCCACTTTCAAAGTCTCATGTTGGAGGCAGAATAATGGAGCTTGAGAGTGCAGGCTCTGAAGTCAGCCAGCCTGGATTCAAAATAGCAGAGCCACTGTTTGGAAACTGGGTAACCGGGGGTGGGGGGTACTCTTTTTAATTCCTTCCTCAATTCCATTTCTCTAAATGAGGTCGATGCTTGCTCCATCTCATTCAGATACAAGGCCCACCTAAAAGTCTGTGCATAAACTAAGTGCACAGTAAACACTGGTTATTATTGCTTGGAAGTCCAGTATACAAAATGGATAAAGTGAGTCTAACGAAGGTTGAAACAGGGGAAAGGGCAGAGGCCCAGGTGCTTGCTGCCACCTCAGGGTGACCGTCAGGCCATTCTCTTAGGGAAAACAGTTTGAAAATCAAGAAAGCCAATATTGTACAGCAGGGGTCAGCGACCTACAATATGCACCCCGAATCCAGCTCACCACCCGTTCTTGTGTGACCTGCCAACTAGGAATGGCGTTGACATTTTGAAATGGTTGGAAAAAATCTATAGAAGAATATTTCCTGATGTGAAAATTATATGAAATGTTAGTTTCAGCACCCATAAATAAAATGTCTCGGCACGTCGCCACGCCTGCTCGTTTGTTTTGTCTGTGGCTGCTTTCTCTCTGCAAGGGCAGAGTTGAGTGGTTGCAACAGAGCGGCTCACAAAGCCTGCAGTATTTACTGTTTGGTCATTTATAGAGAAAGTTTGTTAATCCACGTGATAAAGCTTCTCCTCCCTTCCTCGTGGAAGACTCTGCCCTTGCGTAGGGCTGACTCTGCTACTTGATCAATGCTATGATTCTGAACATATCATCTCACCTCTCCAAACTTCATCTGCAAAGTACATAGAATCAATTCCAGTGTTCAGGACTGTCATGAAAATAAAATAAGCAGGACCCCTTAGTGTACGACAGGGCAATACTCATGGGACTGTCAGTGAGATGAACTTCGATGGTGCATGGATCAACACTTAAATTTTAACAGATATATATTTAATCTAATTCCTATTTGAAAAAATGGAACTAGCCCACAAACCTATGGTTTCATGGATAATGCTTGTTGCATTCCTTGGGGTAAAGGATACAAGGCCACAGGGCAGATCTGCCATCTATCTCTCAAGATGTGGCTTCTGTCTTTGGGTCCCAGGTGTCATCATATTCACATTCCATCCAGCAGGAAGGGCAGAACCCAGAAATGGCATACATCATTTCCACTCATATGCCATTGACAAGACTTAGTGACCTGACCACATCTAATCACAAGGGGAGCTGGGAGATTCAGCCTTTCCTAACAGAAGAAAGGAAGAATCGATGCTGGGGTTAAACTAGCCATTTCTGCCCACATATGTATCAGTCCAAAGCTTTCTTTTAGAAGACAGTTATAGAAATTAAAGGTAAGACATTTTAAAGTGACATGATGTGGCAGCTACTTTGCAACAGTAAGACCAAGGGAACCACAGAGTTGCCAATGAATAGCCATGACATCCTTGTGCCTCTGAATTGATCCTGAGCTTCTTCAACTTCACTATATGATTTGGGAAAATCATTTCCCTCTCAGAGCCTGTATGTAGTCATCTAAAAATACAATGGCTGTGTATGTTTTGTTTCATTAAGAACACAATTTCAGAGGATGGAGGGAACCCAATCCCTCTGTTCATAACATGTTACCACTATTTACTGCATAAACCTTCTCTTTTCTATAATTGTTTTTTTTTAGTCCTTTCTCTCCCCATATCCCACTCTCACCCCTTCTATAGCAACTGTTCCGATATGTTTAATGTGTAGCTTTGCATTATACATGTCTTATAAAATGTTTTGCTATTCATGTGTATTTTCAGCTTACATATTGAAGTTATGTTCTAGATCTCATTCTGGTTTTTACCCTCAATCATAACTGCTCTATGAGACCTATTTATAGAACCATATAGTTCACTAATTATTTTCTTTTCTATTAAATTTAATTAATTAATTAATTAATTTTTTGAGATGGAGTCTCGCTCTGTAGCCCAGGCTGCATGATCTTGGCTCACTGCCACCTCCACCTCCCAGGTCCTGGTTCAAGCAATTCTCCTGCCTCAGCCTCCTGAGTTTCTCCTGCAATCTCAGCTGGGATTGCAGGCACGTGCCATGTCCAGCTAATTTTTGTAATTTTAGTAGAAACAGCATTTTACCATGCTGGTGAGGCTGGTCTTGAACTCCTGACCTCGTAATCCACCTGCCTTGGCCTCCCAGAGTGCTAGGATTACAGGTGTGAGCCACCATACCTGGCCCTCTCTTTTAAAAGCAGCATAATGCTCAATGGCATGTACCCACACTATTTGCCTTTGCTTGTACTAGCAATAAAGCCCATGTAGCTACCAACTCCCCACACCACAGAGAATGCTACGGTGATTATCACTGTGTGTGTTCCCTCCTGGACCTATGGGAGAATTCCTTTGGTGTCTGGGAGCAAAACTGTGGGTTACAGAGTATAAACACATTGAATGTGATTAAATCCTTACAGAAGATCCTAACCCTTTCTACACTCTTTCTACCAGTGCACACGAGCTCCTGTGGCTCCCACTTCTGCCAACATGGGGATTCACCAGCTTTCTTATTTCTGCCTGTCTCATTGATTAAAATGTCATTGTTTTAATTTGCATTTCTGAGTACTGGTGATGCCGAGCATTTCTCTGAATGCTGTAAAACTCAGTTTAGTCATAGTGCCTACTTCATAGAGCTGTTTTGAGAATTAAGGAAGATAATAGGTAAAGAGTTAAACTCAGTGCTCAGTATATAGTATGTGCTTAATAAGTAAACATTTTTTTTAAAAACAAGGTACATGATTTTTTTATCTAATTGTCAGTCATTATCATAATTAAAACACCTGACACACAGTAGGTACTCAGTAAGTGTGCACGCCCTTGGCCTTCCCTTTGAACATTCCACTCCCACTTCCAAACCCTGGTGGAGCTGGCCCCAATCCCTTTGCACAGCCTCACCTGTGTTCTCTTCACTCTCCCGACTGGGGTCCTTTTGAACCTCCTTCTGGCCAAAGAGGCTTTTCAGGATGGCATTGGCAATGGGAAGCATCATGGCGGTGGAGGCGGTGTTGCTCAACCACATGGACAGGAACGAGGTTGTCACCATCATCCCCAGGATGAGCCTGCAGAACAGATGGCATTAGAGGCAAATCCAGAGGACGAGGCCCAGGAGATCCTCTGGTCCCAGTTTGCCATCCCTGAGGAATCCAATCCATCCATTTTGCAGATGGAAGCTTGAGACTCCAAGCAGAAACCAAATCCACTCACCAGGTTTATTTTAGATCTAAGAAAACTGGGGTTCAGTGTGTTTAAGTGAACTGTCTACATGTGCCCAGGTTCTAAAGACATCCCAAGCCTGACATTTTCTCTTTCTTGCCTCCAAATCCTCAATGACACCCATTTCAGAATAAAGTTACCCGGGAACCAACACATTCCACCATGTTTCTCTCATGGCCTTCCTAGCTTCCTCCCCTTTTCCCCTCCCACTCTTACCAGCCACCCCCTGCTGAGATTCTGCTGAACTTCTCAGCAGCACCCAACACACTTTAACTCTCCTGCCTCCCTGCTTCTGGTTGGTCCATTCCCACCAACAGAGTCTAAGCCTCAGGATTTTTTTTTTCTTTATATTGAACTCTGAATCCACCTGAAATTTACTTAGATGCATAGTACAAAGTAAGATGTAAAGAGATTTTTTTTTTCATGGAATAAACCAATTATCCCAACTCCCACCATTTATTGAAGAATCCTTCCCTACTGATTTGGATTTCCTTTAGATTTATTCTGTGTTTCAAAAATCTGTTTCCAGACTTGTGTCTTACTGTTTCCATTACTGTAACTTTAGAATATGTTTAAGAGCAGCCATACTCATTCTTCAAAGTCAAGCTCAAATGTGATCTCCTCCAGGAATTCTCCCCCTATTCCCCCTACCTCTCATGTGGGCTCTCACACCATGGTGTGCCCCTTGGAGATCAAATTCCACTTGGCATTGGAATCAGTTCCATAGATGGAGTCTGTCCCACAGGACTGGCAGCTCCTCCAGGAGGAAGCACAGCTACAGAGTCTAGCAGAGTGGTTGGTACAGAGAAGATGCTAGAAACTTAGGAGTCATCCAAAGCCTTCTTACCCTATGCCCTCCCCTGTGTCAATTTTATTACCCAAAGAGCTCTC
Source organism: Cheracebus regulus (assembly GCA_963574635.1). NCBI lineage: Eukaryota > Metazoa > Chordata > Mammalia > Primates > Pitheciidae > Cheracebus > Cheracebus regulus. Next base: position 52,952 of record CAUYQU010004788.1, read on the forward strand.
AAATATATCCAATGTGTCTATCTCCACTGCCACCTCCTAGTCCAAGCTGCTACTGTCTCTTGTCAGGACACCCTAAGTGGTCTTCCAACTGGGATATATCAGCTTCTCACACTCATCTCCTCCCATCTGATCTCTGCTAGGCAGCTAAGAGGAATCTTTAAAAAAATGCAGATCTGGCCATATCACTCCCCAGCTTAGAACCCTTTAAAGCGCAGGTTTATAACTATAAGTCTATGGATATAATTCAGAACTACATTGGGGGAAAATGTGTATCTTCATTTTGCTAACATCTAATCAAATTAAGCATTTCCTTCAGTGATAAACAGGCACAACAAAGTTCAGTGTATGAGCAGTGCCTGAGGCTCTGTCACACCCAAAAAAATCTCTGACGTTTTCTTTTTTCTTTCCTTTTTTTTTTTTTTGAGACAGGGTCTCACTGTCACCAAGGTTGGAGTGTAGTGGCGTGACCTTGGCTCACTGCAACCTCCGCCTCCTGGGGTCAATCGATCCACTCACCTCAGCCTTCTGAGCAGCTGGGATTGCAAGGAGCACCACAATGCCCAGCTAATTTTTTGTATTTTTAGTAAAGACGGGTGTTTCGCCATGTTGGCCAGGCTGGTCTTGAACTCCTGACCTCAATGATCCGCCTGCCTTGGCCTCCCAAAGAGCTGGGATTAGAGGGTGTGAACCACTGCACTTGGCAAGATCCCTGATATTTTTATGCCACATTGTAATCACTGCAGATGTCCTGAAATATCATCGACACTCAAAGCTGCTCAATAGTATGGGTGTGATTGGCCCCATTGCTCGGTCTTGCCATTTGCTGTGTTAATCAAACAGTTCCTATGGCAACAGGGCACAGGTGTCTGGGTTTAAAAAAAATTAGGTAATTGCATTTCGCTGTAGTTGTTTCAAACTCTGTTGTGCTTTATGCATTAAAAAACATTATTCTGGGAAGAGCCTTGAGATTCACCAAATGCCAAAGGTGTTTACGGAACAAAAATTAAGATGAAAATAACACCCCTATTTAAAAGGCCACCCAATCCTCTAAGAATAAAAGCCCAAATCCTAGCCAGAGGGCCTGAGGCGCTCTAGGATTGGACCCTGCCTCCCTTTCCCTCCAAGGCCATCTTCCCTCCTCCTTCACCTCCCCCACCTTCAACTCCCACCCGACCTTCATTACCTAGGCAGGTAAATAGCAAACAAGAATGCTAACAGCCAGCATCGCCTGCCCAAGTCTAGGGGATTTACCTGCATTCACTCATCTAATCTCACTACACTCTATGAGGCAGGTGCCACTCCATCACTATTTACAGGCAGGCAGAGGTTAAGTCATTTTTCAGAGCAGGTCATCTGGGATTCAGCCCTGGGCAGTCCGGGTCATACTGTCAGTGCAGCCCCCTCCAAAACTACAGGACTGGAATCCCAGGGGGTGGGGCCTGGGGGTCAGGATCTCAACCCTCTCTCCAGGTAATTCTTCTGCACCTCTAAGAAAAGCTCCCCATGATGGGCCTAGTGCTGTGTCTAGCATGCAGCGGGTGCCTGCTGAATAGCTGAGGAATGAATGGTAGGAACCGATGAGTTTCTTGGCCTGGATGAGTAAACCAAGAAAAGCAGGTAGAGGCTTCAGAGCGTTGGTCCCTCCGCCTCCCCACTGCAGGCTGGACCTGTTACCTGTTCTTACCTGGCCGGCTGGACTCCAACGAGCATCAGGATCTTGAGGGCGATTCGCCGGTGCAGGTTCCACTCCTCAATGGCGCTAGCCATGATCAGGCCGCTGAGGAAGAGGAAGTTGGTGTCGAGGAAGTACTGGGGGCAGACCTTGTTGGAAGGCAAGATGCCCATGAATGGGAAGAGGACGATGGGCAGCAGCGCTGTCACCGAGAGCGGCAGGGCCTCCGTGCACCAGTACACCGCCATGAGCAGGATGACGAACAGGCAGCGGCCTTCCTGCAGGAGGAGACGCGTGTTCACAGGGTCAGCGCGCCTCGGGGAAGACCTGGAAGGAGGCCCGGGGCGGGGCCTGCCCGGCTCATGCTCGGCAGCAGCGAAGCAGGTGTGTGCCTAAGGCCTTGACCTTAAGCAGGTGGTGTCATCTTTCTAAGCCTCGTTTTGCTCAGCTATATAATGAGGAAGCTATTTTGGTCCACCTCTTAGGACTGTTTGAGAATTAAATGAAATACAGTATTGTCTTACAGATAAAGATGAGAACGAAAATAGTTTACTTGATAGGGGATCCCAGGAGGTTCTGGGATGTGGTTCTAAGTAAGCTAGGGACACCTAGGGGAAAGTAATTAACTTAACTTAGAGGATAAAGGGAGATAGCGGGGAACGCTTATCTTAGAAAGAGCTATTTACGCTAAATCTTAGAGAATAAAAGCTTTTGCAGATTCCTAAGGTCAGAGCCTCCCCTTTGTCCAGCAGGCACTTGAGAATTTATTTGCCGATTGTACTTTAAAATATAAGGGTGGATTTCTGGAGCAGTAGGGAATCCTTGCAAATTTGCTCCTCTAACTCAACAGGAATTGGTGTGTGGTGTGTGTGTGTGTGTGCATGCATGCGTGTATGTGTGTGTGTGTGTCCTCCCAATCCCTCATTCACAGGAACCCCATCCTTCTAGTGTGTGTGTGATCCTCATGAATAGCACCAAAGTTACAAATGTAAGAAGGCAATATAGCTTCCTGCTAGGGACACTGTAAGGTCAGAACTTAATAGATGACAACAATTTTAAAAAGACATGACTCAGATCTTACAGTATCAAAGGGATACAAAAGGGATAGTTTGAACAACTTTTTACCAATAACTGATAATTTCAAGTAACCAGAGAAACTTCTTGATAAACACATACCTTTCTCAACTATCAGAAAAAGAGATTAAAAAGCTGAATATTTCAGTGTCTACTGAAGAAACGGAATCAATCATTAAAAACCTTCCCATGAAAAAGTTCCAAGCCCTTCTGGCTTCAATGGTAATTCTATGGAACATTGAAGGAATAAATAATACCATCTTGCACAAACTCTTTCAGAGAGCAGAGAAAAAGGGAACACTTCCCAATTCATTTTATGAGGAAAGGATAACCCTATTACCTGGGTGATCATGACAAGGGCATGAAAAGAAAAGAAAATAGAATATAATGTTTGAGAACGGTGATCCGCAGTCACCTGGAACCGATTCTGAGGCGCTCTGGTGAGAGTTTCCTTTTCTATCGAGCTTCCCATCTCTATGAAGGAGAATAACTACAGTATAATGACAATCACAATCACCAACATTTTTTGAGTATTCTCTAAGTTTCGGGCATCTTATATGTATTAACTCATTTAATGCCCCTAACCATCGTTTCAGAGAGGCATCTTTTTCCTTTTTTTTCTTTTGGAACCAAGTTCTCGCTATGTTGCCCAGGCCAGTCTTGAATTCTTGGATTCAAGTGAACCTCCTATCTCAGCCTCCCAAGTAGCTGGGATGGCAGACATACGCCAACACATCTGGCTTCAGGGAGGTACTATTACTTTCTTCCTCTTTTGGGGGAAGAAATTATAAAAAGACATCAATTTAGGTCGTGCATATAACGCTGTGTCCCAGGTAATTCAGTCCCAGGGTAGTGTTGCAGCTTACAAACTGCACAGTCTAAACAGGAATTCTGATTTGTAAACTCTTCTTTCTTAAATATTTAAGGGACTCAAAGTATAATGTTTGCTAGCAATTAATCAGCAAGTAATTAATTTCCAAGTAATTGCATTTATGAACTCATTTTATTCTCACAACAATCCTTTGAGGCAGATATTATTCGCTCTGTTTTACTGATGGGACAACTGAGGCAAACAAGAAAAGTCAGGTAACTTGCCCACCAGCTGCTGAGGCAGTCAGGATTTGAACCCAGATGGTCTGATCAGAATTTTCTCTTTATCACTTTGTGTTTCTACATAATTGGTGGGTGTTCTTGTCAAATGTCCACCTCCTCTCTATTCTCTAGCATGCCTGAAAACCTCTCACATTTCTAGACGAAGAGTACCTCTCTCAAGCTTCCTGGCTTGTCCTTGCCATTCCTGCTTCTCCGTCACTCCCATCTCTGCCTCACTGTCTCCCATAGGGCATTCTCATAATAACCATCCCGTTTCCTCCCAATCCCTCATTCACAGGAACCCCATCCTTCTAGTTCTGGCTCTGTTTTTCCAGAAAATAACCTACCTATAGGCTCTAGATCTTCCTCTCTTCATGCGATGGCAAAAACAATCACTATTATCATAATACTAATAATAGTCAATACCTACTGAGAACTTGCTGTAGCGCAGACACTGCCCAAACAATTGTACCTGTGTATTATCTCAGTTTAATTGTGACTGTCACAGCAGCCCTATGGAGTAGGTTCCATGATTATCTCCGTTTAACAGATAAGGTAACTGAAGCACAGAGTGAATAAGTAACCTGACCAGAGTCACAGAGATGAGAGTAGTGGACAGCCTGCTACTATCCCCTCCAAAATAGTGCTGTGATTTCTATCACTAGGTAGACATCAGGCAAGCTGCTCATAGCATTATGGTATTACACAAGGGAGAAGATGGGGACAGCTAAGGCAAGCTATTCCCAAATATCCAATCAGTATTAGGATGGATAGCAGCAAATAATTGTTTAGCATAAGTATTTCCCATGCGCTATTTGGGATATACTTATACTTTAAACACAACTCCTTGTTCATCTGAAAGTGAACTTAGCATCTTGTGTGTTATCCCTCGATCCTAGCTGGGCCAACATTCCAAAGACGTGAGGAGGGAAAGCCCAGGTGTTTCTAAAGATCAGATGTGGTTATGAGGTGAGAATTTCAGCCCAGGGCCTCTTTAAAATACTGCCTACGAGTCTGCTTCTAAGTGATACAGAACCCCTGAGGGAGTTCCCATGTATAGGAAACCAGGAACTAGAGGAGAGGCCAGGGAAAAAACCCAAGGGAAGGGCTGTGAAGTGTCCTGAGAAGGGGGGACCCTCTAGTCCCCTGATGCTGCAGTGCTCACAAGAGAAGTGTCTGCTGTGAAGGGAAGCTGAGGGGCAAGAGTTGTGCCCCTGCCGTGCCCCTGGCCTCTGCCTGCCCCCTGGCTTCTTTCACTGTGGCTGTCACAAGCCTTGCTTAAGAAAATAAGGAAGAAGAGGAGGTAAGACCGTAAGGGGGAAATCAGGAGACAATGATTTCTCTTTCGTCTTTCTTTCCCGGCTTCAAGCCTGTAGAACCCCCAGGAAGGGGAGCAGAAAGAATTTCACTTCAAATTGAGTTCCACGTATTGATGATCACCTGGAACTGACCATTCTAGCTTCTGAATTGAGATCATGTTTGTGTATTAAAGTAATTGGAGGATTTTAATTACATCTCAAGAGTGATAGGAAAAGGCATGTGTCTGCAGGGGATTTTGTCCAAGTAATAGAAAAAGAACTTCCCCCGCTGAAAATATTTTAGAGCAATAGTTGGAGAGAAAAATAAACATGACTTTAAAAAAATAAAGTCATGAGCTATAGTCATTGAGCTATAGTTTACATAAAAGTTCTAACATATGTTCATATAACCACCATCCCAATCAAGATACAGGACATTTACATCGCTCCAGAAGGTTCCTGCATACCACTTTCAGGTCAATTCCCACATCCCCTCCCAATTAGTGCTGTGATTTCTGTCGCTATAGATTGGTTTTGCCTGTTCTGGGACATAATGGAATCTACAGGATGTACTTTTGTCTCTGGTTGTTTTTTAATTTTAATTTTACCAACAAGAATGAGCTTGAAGTGTGTCTGGCTGTTTTGCTCGGCATAATGTCTCCGAGATTCCTCCAGGCAGTTGCATGTACCAGTAACCCATTCTTTTTTACTGCTGAGTAGTATTCCATTCTGTGAATAGATGGCAATTTATTTGTACATTTTCCTGCTGGTGGACATTTGGGTTATTTCCAGTTTGGGGCTACTGTGGAAAAAGCTGTTGTAAACATTTGAATCCATCTGCTTTGGAGGTGACATGCTGTGAGTCCTTTTGTGCAACGTATTCATTCTGTACATGATATAAATGGGAGGAAAGGTTGTGGTTTAAATTCTGGCTGCAAGAGTTGCTTTTCAATGTTCTTTTTCTCTCCCTCCCTCCCTCCCCTCTTTTTTCTCTCCTCTCCCTCCTTCATTCCTCCCACTCCCACTTCCTCTGTCTTTCTCTCTGCCTCCCCCTCCCTTTTTTTCTTCCTCTCCCTCTCCTCCCTTTCTCTCTCCCTTCTCCTCCCTTTCTCTCTCTCCCCTCCTTCCCCTTCCCTCTCTCTTTTTCCTCTCTCCCCTTCATTCTCTCCCTCCCCCTCCCTTTCTCTCCCTCCCTCTCTCTCTCTCTCTGGATGCTCCTGTCAGGATGGCAACTCGGCCCTGTGTGAGGAAATAACTCCAGATACAGCACATGTCAGCTGGCGAGGTGACCCAAGAGAAATGGCAGGAGTTGGGAAGTCAATCCTTGGCCCATGTGGGGCTTTGGCAGTAAGTGGGTCAAGACTGTGTTTTATTACCTTGGTGGAGAGGGACTGGGACAGGGCCAGAGTGACCCCATTTGGAGTCACTCTGCTGAGCTTCCTGTGGGTAAATGGATTCAGATTTGCCAGCTGAATGCCAGACATCTGATGGAGAATTAGTAGCAAGTGCTGCTCCTCATCCCCGCCACTTTCCCATTCCGCCAGGCCTTAAGAACAAAACTAACTTCCAAAGAGCAAAAATCTCCCAGGGGACTTAGAGGCAGGGACTAGAGCACTGCAGCCTGTAAAACGCTAAATGGTGGGCTCTCAGGAAAGCAGGCCAGGCCTGTTCCCACTCCAGGTCTTTGCACCTGCTGTTCCCTCTGCCTGGCCCTCTTGACACCACCCACCCACCGTCTGTCTCTGGCTGCCTGGCTCCTTGCTGTTCAGCCCTCACTTCAAAGGTCCCCCCTTCAGGGAGTCCATCTCTGATCACACTGTTGATCGTGGTCTGCTGCACATTGTCCGGCTCTGTCCTTCTGGAGCCACTTATGGCTAGCTGAAGTTTATTTTTTGTTCATTCACTTATTATCTCTCTTCCCTGCAGACCATGAGCACCATGCAAACAGGGCTTTATCTGTCTTTGTTCACCTCTGTTCTCAGTGCCTCAATAGGCATTTGTTCGATGAATGAATAAATGATATAAAGTCAGCCATTTCAAACTCATATGCAGGGGACAATTGAATGAGTAATGTGGGGTGGTGTCAGAAACGTCACATATTCTCAAGTCTGATCTGCACTTCCAACAGTGCTGTGGGTACAGAAAATTATTTTAGCAGGGGATAAAAATGTCCAAGCTTAATGGTAACTTATAGCTGGCATTGGACTTCAGTGTCATAAGTGCAATAGGGAGGGTTGGGGACTGTGGTGAAGTGGGGACCACGGGGGCCTTTCCTACCATGAGGACAGCAACTGCTGCTCAGGTCCCCTGATTGTTGTGATGCAGGAATGTGGGTCCCATGATGCCAGATCGCCTGATGTTTCAAGAGAAATTTGAAATTGTGCTTCTATGTGAAATCTCACAGTTTTAAAAGACCGGCTCATTAAAAGGAAAGTGTGGGCCAATTAAAAAAAAAAAAACTACATCTGCAGGTGGTATTCAACCCATAGTCACCCATTTATGACCTCTCATTTAAGTGATTTGTATTAGTAGAAGGAAGGACCCCTGCAGTAATTAATGAAAACCCCAGAAAAGTGCTCACACACATACAATACTGAATGTAATGTCAAGGTGCTGACAGATTAGTGGGGATCACTGGAAGCTATACTAAAAACCCCTGTTCCATTTTAAAATCCCCATTTTAAAGATGTAAATCGAGGTCTGGAGAGGAGGTGTGGTGTCTTCAGGACCACGCAGAGCCTGAGCAGATCTCATCACTCCCAGCCCTGGGTACCTTTGAAATGGTGGAACAGTAGAGGGGAGTCCAGGTGGACCCATGATTTTACTCCACCCAACAGCAGCTCCGGTCCGCCTCTGCCTCTGGGCCCCCTGTTTCATGAACTCACACCAGCCACATGGCCACACTGAAGTTCAGCCTGCCTGTTTACAAAATAGAGGCTCCCCTTGGGCCCTCAAGGGCAGATTCAGGTAGGAAGGAGTGTAGGGCCACATGATCCCGAGGCACTGTTCCTTTCCATTTTAACTTCTGGAGTTCAGAGGTTGAGGGAGGTGTCTGATTCTGCAGATTCATTTTCTGGGTCAACCCAGGGTGAGCAGTTTGCCTTCTTGCCACTTGTTTCTGTCCAGAGGCTCCATCTGGGGAGAGGGAATCTTGCTGAGCGGGCCCAGGGAAAAAGGAGGAGCAGCTCCGAGTAAAACATTGCTCAACTCCCAGACTATTCCCTCTGCCTTCAGAAGCCAGTGGGACCCAGCTAAAATCTCTAGGGCTGAAGGAAATGACGGCAAGGCCTGACAGAGACTGCACCTGGAGAAGACAGGTGCCACAAGCAAGAAGCCTAGTCATGATGATCAAGGCTGACCCCAGAGGCCAGATTCTGGAAGAACTTGATATGGATGAGGTTGGGAGGGAGGCTGAAATGGAAAGCGGTCAGCTGCCTTTGAAGGGGAAAGAATGCCAAGGAACTTTCTAGAACTGGCCTGTCTAAACAGTGGAGCTCTGGGCCATCTGTGGAATTTAAGTTCAAGTTCTTTAAAATCAAAAGAAATTTCAAATTCCAGTTTCTTAGTAACACTAGCCACATTTCAAGTGCTCGACAGCCACAGGGGACTAGTGTCTACCATTTTGGACAGAGCAGATATAGAATATTTCCAACATCACAGAAAGGTTTATAGGATGGAGCTGTTCTAGAGAACTCAGGCCCAAGGGCCAGGAAGCCTGGGCATAGGCGGTTTTGCTGCTGAATTCTTGCAGCAAATCACTGAACACTCTGGGCCTGTTTCTTCATCTTCTAATTGGGAATGATAATATTGGGATGTCTACATCACAGAGGATTCCATTAGGACAAATTTCTGTGAAAGCATTTTAAAATGTGTGATTGACATTTCTATCCTTGGGATGAGGTTATGAATAAATTTTTATTTCTTTCTTATATGCTCTGTTTTCCAAATTTCAACAACAAATATGTGTATTTTTTAAAAAGAAGGCATTCTCTGAAGACAAAAGTGATAGATTGGTAAAATTCTTGTTTTTTTCTCTGTGAATTAGTAGATATTTAATTATTGCAGAAATTTGAGGCCAGCCTGATTTCTCCCACCCCAACCCCTTTATAGCTCACTTGAATTTTTTATCTAGATATCCATAAGGTTTTCTGATTAAGCTTCAAGTCCATTAATGTTACCACAATTTGTCTTGGTGTTGATGAGTGTCTATATGTTTTTTTCTGGAAGATAGTACGTTCTTTCAACCTGTATATGTTTTAGTTTTGTTTAGGAGAAATTTTCTTCTATTAAAGATTCCAATATTGTTTTCCGTTTTATTTTCCTTTTCAGGAACACCAGTTATGCTGATGTTGGATTTCCTCTATCTTTCATATTGGTTGTTTTTCATTCAGCCTTTATTACTCTTTTTTTCCACTTGATTTTGTTCAATCTTTTTTAGCCTGTATATCATGTCTCTGATTATGTTTTTAATATTTCCCCATTTTGCTCTAATAGAGCATTTATAATAGAATAGCTTTATTTTTCCTCTTCCACTTACTTCCTGAGTGCTGCTTTTTCACCACCCTCTGCTTCTTAATGTCTCTTCTTTGCCTTTTTTGTTTCTTTTTTTTAAGACACAGTCTTGCTCTATCGCAGGCTGGTGTGCAGTGGCACGAGCTTGGCTCACTGCGACTTCCATTTTCTGGTTTCAAGCAATTCTCCTGCCTCAGCCTCCCGAGTACCTGGGACTACAGGCACGCACCACCACGCCCGGCTAATTTTTTGTACTTTTAGTAGAGACGGGGTTTCACCATGTTGGCCAGGATGGTCTCGATCTCTTGACCT
>CAUYQU010004790.1:0-22330 GCA_963574635.1 Cheracebus regulus
TGCATAAGCATTTTACAGATTTAAATGAAATCCTGAGCAATAGAGCAAGATTTTCGTTCTCTCTCCCTCTTTCTCTTTCTTTCTTTTTTCTCTTTTATTCTACTTCTTTCTCTCTCTAAAAAAAAAAAAAAAAAAAAAAAACAGAACTAAAAGCAAAAATTACATGATCATCTCAATAGAGTCAGAAAAGGCTTTTGATAAAGTTCAACATCTCTTCATGTTAAAAACCCTCAACAAACTAGGCACTGAAGAAATATACCTTAAAATAAAAGCCATTTATGACAGGCCCACAGCCAATGTCCTATTGAGTGGGCAAAAGCTGGAAACATTTCCCTTGAGAACCAGAACAAGACAACATCGCCTACTGTCACCCCTCCTATTCAGTACAGTATTGGAAGCCCTAGTCAGAGCAATCAGGCAAGAGAAATAAATAAAAGGAGCCCAAACAGGAAGAGAGGAAATCAAACTATCTCTCTTCACAGATGAGGTAAGTCTATAGCTGGAAAACCTCATATTCTCTACCTGAAGCCTCCTAGATCTGATAAACAACTTCAGTACAGTTTCAGGATACAAAATCAATGTACAAAAATCAGTAGCTTTCCTTTAAAAAATTATTTTAAGTTCAGGAATACATGTGCAGGATGTGCAGGTTTGTTACGTAGGTAAACATGTGCCATGGTGGTTTGCTGCATAGATCATCCCGTCACGTGGATATTAAGCCCAAAAATCCATAGCTATTCTTGATGCTCACCCTCCAACCCCCATCCTCTAACAGGCCCCAGGGTGTGTTGTTTGCCTACAAGTGTTCTCATCATTGAGCCCCCATTTATGAGTGAGAACATGTGGTATTTGATTTTCTGTTCCTGTATTAGTTTGCTGAGGATAATGGCTTCCAGCTCTATCCATGTCCCTACAAAGGACATGATATCATTCATTCTTATGGCTGCCTAGTATTCCTGGGTGTATATGTGATACGGCTCCAATAACTGGAGGAACACCAGGATCCTCGGTCTTGCGCAGATTTAAATAAAATGACATGGACACACATGGAGTGATTTTAAAGTGTGGAGAGTTCAACAGGCAAGAAAGAGGGAAGAAGCTCTCCTCTACAGAGAGGGATGGTGGCTCCAAGCCAAGAGAGGAAACCCTGAGGGGGAGGGTATGGAAACAGCCACATATGAGGAGGCTGGAGGAGGTGATGTCTGATATTTGCATAGGGCCCAGGGGATTTGTTTGACCAGGTATGTCATTCAAGTAGCTCGCAAAAAATTGGCCCTCCCATCCTAGCCTTGATGTCCTACATACACAGGGATATGTGGGGGCGGCCATATTGCCAGGCACATGTGGGGACAAGAAGATGACTTTGGGAATTGCTATGCTTCGGTAGACCCGGTTTCTAATGACATTTGCATATCGAACCTTGCCGGCCTGGCTTTAAGAGCTGGGGCTTTTCTGCTAGACAAGAAACGTTTCTGGAGCTGCTTTAAAAAAAAGAAAAAACTTCCCAAAGACGCCTTTTCTTCTCTATCTTCCTAAAATAGTTTCTTAATAACTCCTATAACATGTGTATCACATTTTCTTTATCTAGTCTTTCATTGATGAGCATGTAGGTTGACTCCATGTCTTTGCTATTGTGAATAGTGCTGCAATGCACGTATGTATGCACACATCTTTACAATAGAATGATTTATATTTCTTTGGGTATATGCCCAGCAATGAGATTACTGGATGAAACAATATTTCTGCCTCTAGGTCCTTGGGGAATTGACACACTGTCTTCCACTATGGTTAAACTAATTTACCCTCCCACAAACAGTGTAAAAGCTTTTCTTTTTTCTCCACAACCTCACCAATATCTACTGTTTTTTGACTTTTTAATATTAGCCATTCTGATTGGTATGAAATGTTATCTCACTGTGGTTTTGATTTGTGTTTCTCTAATAATTAGTGATATTGATCTTTTTTTCATGTTTGTTGGTCACATGTATGTCTTCTTTTGAGAAGTGTCTGTCAATGCCGTTTGCCCACTTTTTAATGGGGTTGTTTTCTTATAATTTTTTTTTAAATTTCTTGTAGATTCTGGATGTTAGACCTTTGTTAGATGCATAGTTTGCAGATATGTTCTCCAGTTCTGCAGGTTTTCTGTTCACTCTGATGATAGTTTCCTTGGCTGTGCAGAAACTCTTTACTTTAATCAGATCCCATTTGTCAATTTTTGCTTTTGTTGGATTGCTTTTGGCATCTTCATCATGAAATCTTTGCCTGTGCTTATGTCCTGAATGGTATTGTCTAGATTTTCTTCTAGGATTTTATAGTTTTAGGTTTTACATTTACATCTTTAATCCATCTTGCATTGATTTTTGTATATGGTGTAAGGAAAGGATCCAATTTCAATTTTTTGCATATGGCTAGGCAGTTCCCTCAGCACCATTTATTAAACAGGATACACTTTCCCTATTGCTCGTTATTGTCAGGTTTGTTCAAGACCACATTGTTGTGTGTGGATGTGCGGTTTTATTTCTGGGTTCTCTATTTTGTTCCATTGGTCTATGTGTCTGTTCTTGTATCAGTATCATGCTGTTTTGGTTACTGTAGGCTTGTGCCTACCATGTTAGTTACTGGGAATGTTGTAATGAATATATCTGAAGTGACCTCTGCCCTGCTGGAGTAGAAAGCTCAAGAGAGTAAAATGGTAAGTGCTTTGAAGGAAATGAAGACTCTAAGGATAAAGAATATTGCTGCTGACTTGGGTGAATGAGTTGAGAATACTTAGGGTGGCTGAGAAAGATGTCTGAGCAGGTATCATTTAGATGGAAACCATTCCAAACAAAGTTGACCCCCTGGACCTCAGCTTTCAGTATAACTAGCACCATCACAGCTGATGTGCCTGTCAATGACCTTTCTTTGTCTCCATGACTTCCGAGTTTGAGTAATACAGTGTGGTCTTATTTTCTTTTCCTTTACCAAAGCATTTGACTTTTATCTTTGTTTACTGAGACAGCTGTTTCATTTTATTGATAGATGTTATGTCATCCTGTAGCAAGCCAATACTTATTTTATCTTATGAGGATGGCTTTCTTCTACACATTTTCATTCCAACCTGTGTCTTTTTATATAAATGACGAGCTCTTTAAAAATAAAGCTATTTATTGGTGCAGCTCAGGGAGGAGCTGCAATCCACAAGTTAGAGTGGCATTTTTCCATTTTGCATGCTTGTTTTCCTGTATCTTGATGACTACTTTGTCATAAACAATTGGATATTGCCTAAAAAGTAATTTCAAAGGCCATTTATGTAGTACTAATTATTCCATTGTCATAGAATTTCAACTCTTTCAAATTATTATGATATTTATTTTTCTATCCATGAGCATGGACTGTTTTTCTATTTGTTTGTGTCCTTTCTAATTTCTTTGAGCAGTGGTTTATAGTTCTCCTTGAAAAGGTTCTTCATTTTCCCTTGTTACCTGTATTCTTAGGTATTTTATTCTTTCCGTGGCAATTGTGAATGGGCGTTCATTCATGATTTGGCTCTCTGCTTCCCTGTTGTTGACGTATAGGAATGCTTGTAACTTTTGCACATTGACTTTGTATCCTGAGACTTTCCTGAAGTTGCTTTTTAGCCTAAGAAGGTTTCGGCTGAGATGATGGGGTTTTCTAGATATAGAATTATGTCATCTGCAAGAAAAGATAGTTTCACTTCCTCCCTTCATATTTAAGTATGCTTTCTTTCTCTTGACTGATTGCCCTGGCTGAAACTTCCAATACTATGTTGAATAGGAGTGGTGAAAGAGGGTATCTTTGTCTGGTGCCAGTTTTCAAGAGGAATGCTTCCACCTTTGCCCATTCAGGAATCATCCTGAATGGATGTGGATCTGCCATACACAGCTCTTATTATTTTGATGTATGTTCCTTTGATACCTAGTTTATTGAGAGGTTTTAACATGAAGGGATGTTGACTTTTATCAAAGGGTTTTCCTTCATGTGTTGAGATAATCATGAGTTTTTTTGTCTTTAGTTCCGTTTATGTATGACTCACATTTTGTGTATGTTAAACTGTGCTTGCATCCTGGGGATGAAGCCTGCTTGATCATGGTGGATAAGCTTATTGAGGTACTGCTAGATTTGGTTTGCCAGCAATTATTGAGGATTTTTGCATTGATGTTCATGAAGATATTGGCCTGAAGTGTTCTTTTTTTGTTGTAGCTCTGCCAGATTTTGGTGTCAGGATGATGCTGGCCTAATACAATGAGTTAACAAGGAGTCCTTTCTTTTCAATTTTTTGGAATAGTTTCAGTAGAAATGGTACTAGCTCTTCTTTGTATCTCTGGTAGAATTTAGCTGTGTTTCATCTGTCCTGTTTTTTTTTTTTTTTTTTGGTTGATAGGCTATTTATTACTGCCTCAATTTCAGAACTTGTTATTGATCTATTCAGGGATTCAATTTCTTCCTGGTTCAATATTGGGAGGGTGTATGTGTCCAGAAATTTATTCATTTCTTCTAGATTTTCTAGTTTATGTGCATAGAGGTGTTTATAGTTTTCTATGATGGTTTAAATTTCTGTGAGGTCAATGGTGATATCCCTTTTATCATTTCTTATTTTATTTTTTGAGATGGAGTTTCACTCTTATTGCCCCAGATAGAGTGCAGTTTGGCTCACTGCAACCTCTCTTTCTCCTGGGTTCAAGTGATTCTCCTGCCTCAGCCTCCCAAGTAGCTGAAACTACAGGCAGGTGCCCTCATGCCTGACTAATTTTTTGTAGGGGTTTCATAGAGATGGGGTTTCATCATGTTGGCCAGGCTGGTCTCAAACTCCTGACCTCAGGTGATCCACCCGCCTCAGCCTCCTAAAGTGCTGGGATTACAGGCATGAGCCACCGTGCCCATCCTGCCTTATCATTTCTGATTGTGTTTATTTGAATCTTCTGTCTCTTTTAAAAAAATTAGTGTAGCTCATGGTCTATTTTATTTTTTTCAGAAAATCAGTGCCTGTGTTTGTTGATGTTTTGAAGGGATGTTTTTGTGTCTCTATCTCCTTCAGTTCAGCTCTGATCTTGGTTGTTTCTTGTCTTCTGCTAGCTTTGGGGTTTGTTTGCTCTTGGTTCTCTAGATTTTTTAGTTGTATATTAGATTGCTAACTTGAGATCTTTCTAGCTTTGTAATGTGGGTATTTAGTGCTAAAAATTTCTCTCTTATCTCTGTTATAGCTGCATCCCAGAGATGCAGTGTGCTGTGTGGTGATGAGAAAAATGTATATTCTCTTGTTTTTGGGTGGACAGTTTTGATAGATATCTTGATCCAGAGCTGAGTTCAGGTCCTGAGTAGCATTTCTATATACCAATAATGCCCAAGCTGAGAAGCAAATCAGGAATGCAATCCCATTCACAATAGGCATGAAAGATTAACATATCTAGGAATATAGCTAACCAAGGAAGTGAAAGACCTCTATATGGAGAACTACAAGGCACTGCTGAAAGAAATCATAGATTACATAAATGGAAAAGCATTTCATGCTCATGGATTGGAAGAATCAATATCATTAAAATGACTATACTGCCCAAGCAATTTACAGATTCAGTGCCATGGCTACCAAACTACCAATGACATTTCTTCACAGAAGTAGAAAAAAACTATTCCAAAATTCATATGAAACCAAAAAAAAAAAAAAAAAAGCCCAAGTCACCAAAGCGATCCTAAGCAAAAAGAACAAAGCCAGAGGCATCACATTATTCAACTTCTAAGTATACTACAAAGCTACAGTAACCAAAAGAGCATGGTACTGGTATAAAAACAGACACATAGACCATAATGGAACAGAAAGCTGCATACCTGCAACCATCGGATTTTCAACAAAGTTGACAAAAGCAATTAATGGGAAAAGGACTTCTAATTCAATCAATGATGCTGAGATAACTGACTAGCCGTATGAAGACAGTTGAAACTGGACCCCTTCCTTTCACCATGTGCAAAAACAACTCAAGGTGGATTAAATACTTAAATGTAACAGCTAAAAGTATAAAAACTCTAGAAGAAAACCTGGGAAATACCACTGTGGACATAGGCCCTTTGCAAAGATTTCATAACAAAGACTCCAGCAGTAATTGCAACAAAAACAGAAATTGACAAATGGGATCTAATTTTGAAAACTGCTTCTGCACAGCAAAGGAAACTATCAACAGAGTAAACAAACAACCCACAGAATGGAAAAAATGTTTGCAAACTATGCATCCAATAAAGGCCTAATATCCAGAATCTATAAAGAACTTGAGCAAATTAACAAGCAAAAACAACTCATGAAAAAGTAGGCAAAGGAGATGAAGAGACACTTTTCAAAAGAAGACATACAGATGTCCCACAAACGTATGAAACAGTGCTCAACATCATTAATCATTAGAGAAATGTAAATTGAGACCAGTCAGAATGGCTATTATCAGAATGTCAAAATATTGAACTTGTGTTTTAGGCAAAAAAAAAAAAAAAAAAGCAAAATATAACTGATGCTGGTGTGATTGCAAAGAAAAAGAAATACTTATGTACTGCCAATGGAAATGTAAATTAGTTGAGCCACCATGGCAAGCAGTTTGGAGATTTCTCAAAGAACTTAAAACAGAACTATCATTTGACCCAGCAATCCCATTACTGAGTATATACCCAAAGGAACATAAATTATTCTACCCTACGGTAGAATGCTCATTGCCACACTATTCACAATAACAAAGACATGGAATCAACCTAGATGCCTATCAACAGTGAACTGGATAACAAAATTGTGGTACATATACACCATGGAATACTATAGAGCCATAAAAAAGAACAAAATCATGTCCTTTGCTGCAACATGGAGACAGTTGGAGGTCATTTTCCCAAGCAAATTAATGCAAGAACAAAAAATTAAATGTTGCATGTTCTCTCTTTAAGTGAGAGGTAAATATTGAGTACACATGAACATAAAGAAGGGAACAATAGGCATCAGGGACTACTTGAGGGTGTAGGGTGGAGGGCAGAAGGAGGGTGAGGGTCAAAAAACTACCCATTGGGTACTATGCTCACTACTTGGATGATGAAAGAATCTGTATGCCAACACCTGTGATACACAATTTATCCAAGTAACAAACGTGCACGTGTACCTCCTGAACCTAAAATAAAAGTTGAAAAAAAGTTTTAGTTTCTCTAGTTAATAATAATAGGAACTCAATTGTTTTTTGGTTCAAATCTTGTCATGAGCCAGGCATGTGCATGCATCATCTGCAACCTTTACAGGCATCCTATAATGTGAGGAGAGCTAACACTGAGAGGTCTAATAGGGTAGTCAGTTACTAGTACCTATCTGGATTCAAATTCCATGCTTGCCATTTAATAGCTGAGTGGGCACTGTTTCTTAAGCTTTAAGATCTAGATATGGTGTGAGGTCAGGGGTTGAGGGAAAGGTGGGGTTAGGGAAATGTTGGTTAAAGGATGTGCAATTTCAGTTAAGGGGAAAAGTTAAAGACATCTATTGTTCAACATAGTGACTACACTTAATAACAATGCAATTGTTAAGAGAGTAGAGTTTAAATGTTTTCACCATGAAAAGCTCTATGCATGTGAGGTAATACATATGCTAACTAGCTTAATTTGGTTATTCCACAATGTATACATATTCCAAAACATCATGTTGTACACAATAAGTAAATAGTATTTTTATTTGTTAATTAGAAAATTAGTACAAATATTGCCTGTCTAATAGGGTTGCTGTGAGAGAGAAAGGACAGCAGCACCTGATAGCCAGGACCTGGCCTGGCTCTATCATCTAGATCATGGCGTTGCTGGAAGCTGGCCAGACACTAGCAGATAGATTGTAGTGTTTGCCGGCTGAGTATAAACAAGCTCATAGAACATCAACACTAGACAAGGCCACTCTGTGATTGTGGTGAGGGAAGACAAAAATGAGACCAGACCACTGTATAATTATGCCTGAACATAGACAAAAACAAGACCATTGTCCAAACTATAAAAATGACCAAGCATCTGCCTTTCTTGGGTAGAATGATTGACCATAACTGTTTTACCAGTTATAAATCCAGCCTATTCTACTCTTCCTGCATTCTAGATAAGAAATTATTTACCAAGTACAAAATTACCCTCACTTTCTCACTGTTTTAAATCCAGAGCAATATTCTACTTTCATACTCTCCTTAAAGCACTTAAACTCAATCCTGAATCCCAGTCCTTTCTAACAACCACTTGCCAAGATGCCACATAGTTTTCCGTGATGTGTCATCCTTCTTATTGTAACAAGTCAATAAACCCAACCTTGTTTAACTACAGATGTGTTACTGATGGTCCTTGTTTAGAGGGCATGACATGAGAAATCAATGAGTTAATTTATGTAAACCATCTAGAATGTGCTTGGTTCCTAGGACGTGCTCAATTAATATTATATATGTAGTGTTTTATAATTTTGTAGATGAAAATATGGAAACTTAGAGAGGGTCCACAGCTGGGAGGTGGTAGTGCTGAAATTCCAGTTCAGATTCTATGCTCCAGAGCCTGTGTTTTCACGACGCCACACATTGCTTTGCTTTGATTAATCTCTGTTTCTCTCCCATCCCTCTTGCCAGGAGGTGGCTTTATTGGCGCTGAGATTCTGATTCTGTCTTGATCTGTGTTTAAGTAAAAATTATTTCCCTTTAAATGGTATTAAAAATCAACCCTTAATCCATTTCATTTATGTAGAGGCTTGTTAGGTGAAAGACTTTCAGATTTTCTCTCTTTTACTACAACTTGAGTCTTTTGATCATGATAAAATTATCTTTTATTCTTCAAGGTCTCACTGAGTGAAAAGGCTGTAATGAAGAATGTTAACTTAGATCTTTTGCAAGATAAGGTAGCTAAAAGACAAGAGTGGCAACAGTTCTATGCTAGCCCCAGGGTAGAGAAGTCTGAAGATAGGAGTCTCGGATTTGGCCTCCTGTAAAACTATCCATCCAACAGCTAAAGTGATAAATGAATATTGGGGACCTTAAGGAAAGAGTAGGTTCTGTAGTTAAACAAGAACACTAACATCTGAAGCGTTCTTGACCTCCAGAGCCAAAGATAAAGGAGAGATTGGTAATAATTTAGGTCATGATAGAAGTGCCTTTTGCATCCACTCACTTTTCAGTTTATTAATCATGGAAATTTGTGTGTTTTGGAGCAGGTGGAGAGAGGTCTTCAGTATGTGTTTGCTTTAGACAAGAATTTCTATTTGAGTTCTTCCCAAACTGTGTTTCTGGGAATGCTGGTATTCTAGGAAGTATTAAAATGTGTTCAGTCAAAGTCTGAAGGTCATGTTTTGGAATTGTTCCAACTGTGTCTACTTCTCATAGATTCACATAAACATATTAGCAGCATAGTAAAAGCTCTGAATGTGTAGTAAGATACCTGTTTAACCTTGTAAATCAGGTATTTTCCAAATTTGCTAGAGTTTAATAATTTTTTCTTAAAGGATATTATTACTTTTTTCATTTATTTATTTACTTTTTTACTGTCTTCTGAAGTGAATGAATTGAACCAAAGATGTTATTACCTTTATAGCTAATGCTTAACGGTTACCACACACTAGACATTTTTCTAAGCACTTGTATTCACTCATTGTCTCAACAATTTTAGTATTGCTAAAGAGACTGAGACAGTGGAGTAGTTGACCTATTCATAGTAGCATAGCTAGTACATCAGCAAAGAATATTTCTTTAACCACTAACATCTTGCGAGACAAAGTAGACAGTACTCTTGTGACTTACAGAGTTAACGAAGAGAAGTAAACTAGATGTATTCAAATATTCTGTGAACATTTATTGAGAAACTAATAGGAACAAATGCTATTCAAAGTGCTGGAAATGCAGCACTGAGTTAGATAGACAACTCCGAACTCTTAGGGAGCTTACATTGCTATGTGGGGATAGACAATAACAAATAAACACATAAATGAACCAAAACCAGGCAGTGATAAATACTATGATAAAAACAAAACAATAATGTGACAGGGTGTGTATTAAGGGTAGCTTAAGTATTCTTGAAAATTAATTGCAGTGCCTTGTCAAGTAAGTTAATATTACTCTAATTAGAGCAGACCAATCAGTTTAATCATTTCCTCTTATTACTAATCTTACCAATTCATTGATAAAGCATATTTTTCCCCATTGGATAAGTCATCAATTTGGCTTTTATATTGTCAGAGCAATGTTTCCCAAAATGAGATCAATGAATTACTAGTTCCTGGGAATTTTAAAAGTTGTGTATGTGAAAATGACTTTCACATTTACACAGAGCCTTAAATGTACCGATGTTTTTTGGTTTTTGTTTTTTTTTTTTTAGAGAAATATAGTATTCAACATCCTAAACTTATTGGACCATGGAACACTTTTTTGTTAAAGCTTCTCATAGGGGCAGTGTTCTGTGGAATGCACTTTGGAATGCATTGCATTAGAATATCTCTTTCTTTATGGCATGATAGAATTAAGGCAATAGTGCATTCTGACAAGTCACTTAAATTTTAATCTTTTGTGTTGATTTAGAATAATTCCTTGTTAAATTTTCCTTTGATGTTAGAATTATACAAAGCCAGGTTTCAGATCTAAGAGAAATAATATTTCATAGAAAAATACTATTCTTTAATATTCTGAAATCTTGTTAATTTTGTTTGCTGGCATTTGGGTTAGAAGATTGAACTATAAACCAGATAATAGAAGTTTTCCCCTTAGTTCCTTGCTTTCTTATTATAAGTAAGTCTTTCTTGGTAAAAGCCTGTGCAACATTTAGGTCTAGTGAGTGCTAAGTGTTATGTGCTTTTTCTATATCAATAAGTAGAAGAAACTATATCTTTCTGTCTCTGTCATTGCACAAGAACAGAACAAAAAGAGAAAATTTTCCTATTAAGATGGTTTGCCTGGATGTGCAGTAAAAAGATGAGGCTCTTGTCTACCCATATCTTCTGGTTTGCAAAGGCAAAAATTGTTTCCAGTTCATGTATTATTCTAGAAATATATATGTATATAACATATCACATACAGGCAATATTTATACCCATATGCATATATAAAACTCCCCTTTTTGAACACAAATATAGTATGTCCCTTATTTTAGTCTCCCTCTGGTTTATTCACCTTTCAATTCATTTTGGGAATGTTTCCATTACTAGTACATAGAAATTTACATCAATAACAAAAGGGAGGAAAAAACTGAAGCAGAGAATTCTTTTATAGATTGTTAAATTTATTTAACTATATTCCACTGTATAGATTACTGTAATTTATTTAAATAGTCTCCATTTCATAGACAGTGATTTTAAAATCACTGTTTTCTAAAACAAAATAATCCCTTAAATATTAATCTTGTAAGTGCAGTGAATTTTGCCTTGATATTATTATTTTTGTAACTTTATGTTTTTAAAATGGACTTTTTACAATTTCAAAAGGTTTTCCATTTGTTATATTCTTTAGTGTAAAAACAAGTATAGTTTTTCTGGAATATGAAAATTCCTTGTGCTAAAAGCAGTAGGCTTACAAAATTCTTCCTGAAGTTTTCTTTATTAAGATTCTTCTTAATTTTTACCTTTGTGATATTCTGTTTTCCTATTCATTACATACTAATATTAACCTCATATTCCCTACCCAAAATTATGTCTTAAAAGCTTTTAAATTCTTCATTTTCTAATTTTAGATCTAGGACCTTTCTGCAAAGATTATAGTTCTGAGGTACAATAACACCACATATTTGGTTAACTTCTTTCTATACAAACAAGTCAGGAATAATATAAATGAGCCTAGATTAGATCAGATACGATGAGGGTTGAAGAGTGATGGCTGATGCAAACAAGAGGGGTGATTAGTATTGTTCTTGCTGCATGATGAATTACACTATATCATGCATTAAAAAAATGGATTGTCCTTCAGGATATCAAAGACTTTTTAGTAAACAACACAATGGGAAAGATACAGTCCTTTATCATTTAGCAAAAAGTGAGACTTGCAATAACAATGTTGAGAATTCTTTGCAAGCCTCGAATAATACAATGGTGTGAGTGTTGATGAGAAAGTACACACCTTGTCCTTGGTAACAGGGACACTGTATTTTGTTGTTCTTTTTTACTCTGCGGGACTGTTCTGTGATGATGTGTAACCTGTTTTGATCTCTGAGTACTTAACGTGGAGCAGGAACTCTTCTACCCTTGGAGGTGTTAGTAGGATTCTAATGATTCTGTTTGATCTACCATGTTAAACACAAATGAAATAAATCAAGAGAAATACACATAGTGCGTATATCAAAGAGTTATTTCTACTTCTGGGCATAAGGCAGTTGCTAAGCAACCTGTGTCAGACTTGCTGGTCATCTGTTAGGAAGGACACAAAGTCAGTGCTCAGTCAAGACACATAAAATTGTAAATGGAAAAACCATTTTGTTAGATTTAAGAAAAAGCTACTTGGATGAACATATAGTGGTTGCAGGATATAAGGCATCTATTTGTAGATCTGCTTGGAGTAGCAATTAAATTGGCAAAAAGAATCTACATTCAATCTAAGCAGGGTGGGAGGATAGAGAAAATGAAATTTTGCATGAATAGTTTTCACATTCCAGGATCTACCTTCAGAATGTGGGATTATCTGTGGGCTGTAACAGCATTAATAGGCTACACTGTGACCTTTCTGCAGCAGTAGCAACCACAGGGAACCTTTGGAATTTGGAGTTTTATGGGTAATAAAATCACTTATCATCTTTTTTCACATATTTTTAATACCATATTTTAAGATACAAAGTCTGTAACTTAGAAGAGTTTCTGTTTTTAAAATTAAAATTATTATTATTTTTAAAGAGATGGGCTCTCATTATGTTGGCCAGGCTTGCCTCAAGCTCCTGGGCTCAACGGGTCTTCCTACCTCAGCCTCCTGAGTAGTTGGAACTACAGGTGTATACCACTATGCCTGGCTCAAGAGTTTGTTTTTCAGCGTCTTGCTGTGTTGCCCAGCCTTGAGTGCAGTGATGAGATCTTGGCTCACTGCAGCCTTGACTTCCTGTCTCAACGGATCCTCCCACCTGAGCCTTCCAAGTAGGTGGGACTAGAGGTGTCATCATGCCTGGGTAATTTTTTAGATTTTTTTTGTATAGATGGGGGTCCTGCTACGTTGCTGAGGCTGGTCTTGAATTCCTGGGCTCAAGTGATCCTCCCGCCTTGGCCTCCCAAAGTGCAGACATGAGCCACCATGTCTGGCCCAAAGAGATTTTCTTTCAAGAAGAGAGAGGCATGGGATGGGTTTCAGGCTGATTTAGAATAATTATTTCAAGAAATTTACCAAAGGCACAATGTGTGAAGGAAATGATGATTTTTGCTTTGCAGAACGTATATATTCAGTATCTTAAAATGATTGATCATTTTTCTTCCTTTTTATCTGGATGAAGATTTTTCTTCTAAGAATATTGTTTGACTGATCAAAACATTTCTTTGTGCTTTTCATTGTCTGCAGAGTCATGCTTAACTGCAAGGTTTATGCAGTTATCATTACTGGCCACTTGACTTTAGAGGAAGTTTTTAAATCTTTGTAAGCTTCAAGTTGCTCAAATGTAAAACAGGGATATACATAGTTATCTCATGGAATTGTGAGAATCTAACGAAATAATATTTGTAAAATGCCTAGTAGACAGTATATATTCGTTTTATGATAATTGTTACTATGCTATTGTGTAGATTACTAGGACATAGTACTCTAAATAGAGTTACTGCGTTTTATCTACTAAAGGCATAATAAACATTTTGACATGTGAAAGTACATTAATTTATGGTTTCTTTGAGAAATTAGTCACTTTCAATTAGGATTTAAATGATTATTGTTACATAGAAGTTTTAGAAATACTACATCTGTGCTTGAAGTACAGATGGTAGCCTGTATTAGTTAGAGTTCTCCAGAGAAACAGAACTAATAGGATACAATATATGGAGAGTTATTTATGTATGTATGTATTTATTTTTATTGTAATTTAGATTCTGGGGTACATGTACAGATCATGCAGAATTGTTGCACAGGTACATACACGGCAGGGTGGTTTGCTGCCTTCATCCCCCCATCACCTATATCTGGTATTTCTCCCCACCTTCCCTACCCAGCTGTCCCTCCCCTAGCCCCCACTACTGACCACAGTATGTGGTGCTCCCCTCCCTGTGTCCATGTGTTCTAATTGTTCAATACCTGCCTATGAGTGACAACATACGGTGTTTGGTTTTCTGTTCTTGTGTCAGTTTGCTGAGAATGATGGTTTCCAGATTCATCCATGTCCCTATAAAGGACGTGAACTCGTCGTTTTTTATGGCTGCGTAGTATTCCATGGTGTGTATGTGCCACATTTTCTTTATCCAGTCTATCGATGATGGACATTTGGGTTGGTTCCAGGTCTTTGCTATTGTGAACAGTGCCACAATGAACATATATGTGCATGTGTCTTTATAATAGAACAATTTATAATTATTTGGGTATATACTCAGTAATGGAATTGCTGGATCAAATGGTATTTCCATTTCTAGGTCCTTGAGGAATTGCCACACTGTCTTCCACAATGGTTGAACTAATTTACACTCCCACCAACAGTGTAAAAGTGTTCCTATTTCTCCACATCCTCTCCAGCATCTGTTGTTTCCAGATTTTTTAATGATCACCATTCTAACTGGTGTGAGGTGGTATCTCAATGTGGTTTTGATTTGCATTTCTCTAATAATCAGTGATGATGCACATTTTTTCATATGTTTGTTGGCCTCATATATTTCTTCTTTTGAAAAGTGTCTATTCATATCCTTCGCCCACTTTTGGATGGGTTTGTTTTTTTCTTGTAAATCTGCTTTAGTTCTTTGTAGATTTTGTATATTAGCCCTTTGTCAGAGGGGTAGATTGAAAAAATGTTTTCCCATTCTGTTGGTTGCCAGGTCACTCTAATGATTGTTTTCTTTGCCGTACAGAAGCTCTGGAGTTTAATTAGATCCCATTTGTCTATTTTGGCTTTTGTTGCCATTGCTTTTGGTGTTTTATCCATGAAATCCTTGCCTATGCCTATGTCCTGAATGGTTTTGCCTAGGTTTTCTGCTAGGGTTTTTATGGTGTTAGGTCTTATAGGAATTGGCTGACATGATTACGGAGGGCAAGAAGTCTGCAAGCTTCGAAACAGGAAAGCTAGTGGTGTAATTCAGCCTAAGTCCTAAGGCCTGAGCATCAGGAGAGTCCATGGTGTAACTCCCAGTCTACAGCTGAAGGCCTGAGAAGCTGAGGCAGAGCACGCAATGGTGTTAAGTCTTACCTTAGTCCAAAGGCCTGAGAACCAGGATTGCCCATGTTCAAGGGCAGGATGGATGTCCCAGTTCAAACAGGAAACAAATTGCTCTTTCTTCACCTTTTAGTTCTATTCAGGCCCTCAGTAGATTGGATGATGCCCATCTATGTAAGTGAGGGCAGTCTTCATTTGCTCTACCCATTCAAACTAATCTTTTCCAGAAACGCCAAGAAATAATACTGTGTCATCTATCAGGGCATCCTTTAGCCTAGTTAAGTTGATACATAGAATTAACCATCACATAGCCCATTTTCTTTTTGTTTCTACAACAAGTATAAAGTGCTTAAAGTTCATCAGTAAATAAATGTTTCTTTACATAACATAATTGTAATATCTTTAGCATAAACATAATACAAAAACTCTACTATCTGCAGATCTGACCTCTCTCAGAGACTTGACCTCTCTTGTCCCCGTGGTAGCAGAGTCCTGTCTTTTCACAATAAAAGGAGAAGAATTTCTGGGTTTAATTTTGGGAATCTGTTAACAATTTTCACAATGATGAGTTCAGTAACACTATAAAGTCAGTTGGGAAGAGCACTGGCTGATGAAGCGAAAGCTGCAGAATCCATCCTTACAGAGTTGTAGCTCACCTTTTTGGGACTGGTTGGACCTGGGTGTACTCTCTGTGGAAGTGGGACAGTGGTTAGTTTGTTCTGTAACAAATGCCCACTATGTACTTGGCACTGTGGATACCTACTGTGTGCTAGGTACCATGTTAGTTACTGGGAATGTTGTGATGAATATACTTGAAGTGAACTCTGCCCTCCTGGAGCAGCAAGAGCAAGAGAGCAAAGTGATGAGTGTGTTGAGGGAAATGACAAATGTAAGGATAAAGAATGTTGCTGCTGATTTCGGTGAATGAATTGAGAACACTTAGAGAGAATGGCCAGGAAAAATGTCTGAGCAGGTATTATTTAGACTGAAACCATTCCAAACAAAATTGACCCCCTGGACTTCAGCGTTCAGTATAGGTGGCACTATCACAGCTGATGTACCTGTCAATGACCTTCCTTTGTCTGAGGGCTTCTGAGTTTGAATAATACAATGTGGTCTTCTTTTCTTTTCCTTTATGAAGGCATTTGGCTTTTATCTTTGTTTTCTGAGACAGCTGTTTCATTTTATTGATAGATGTTATGTCCTCCTATAGCAAGCCAGTGCTTATTTTGTCTTAGGAGGATAGCTTTCTTCTACACATTTTCATTTCAACTTGTGTCTTTTTATGTAAAGAATGAGCTCTTTAAAAATAAAGTTATTTGTTGGTGCAGATCAGGGAGGAGCTGCAATCCACAAGTTAGAATGGGATTGTTCCGTTTTTGAGTTTGTTTTCCTATATCTTGATGACTAGTCTCTCATGAACAATTGAATATTGTCTAAAAAGTAATTTAGAAGGTCCTTAATGTAGTACTAATTATTCCATTGTCAAAGGATTTCAACTCTTTCAAATTATTATGTTATATATATTTAGTTACAAAACTCTGCTTTAACACCAATAATAAAAGCATTCTTGCATTGGCAGAAGTGTTATTTCCAATTTGGTTACCTTTCAAAACACCCATGAGTTTTAACAGTAGGAGTGTATTAATCTACACAATTTAAATGTGAATAGATTAGCAATCATGTTTATATACTTAAATGATTAAAGCCTAAAGTGCACAATTTCTGTTTTAATATAAATCAGTGCTTACATGTCCGTTTGGATGATTGGGAGTTTTCAGAATTTATAACTAGCATCTAATGATTGCTAGAAAGTTACTATGAGAAAAGAATGCAAACAATATGAAACATCAGACAGAATGCCAGGTTATAATAATATCTGTAACCCGTGTTTTATCTGCATTGTGTTAAATGCACTATCGGTGAGCTGCTTCTAAATCTTACCTAGGAGGGACACAAATGTGAATCAGTTATTTACTTAGAAGAATTGGTTAGAATTTATTTTTCCTGAGGATTTTTTATTGCTCAGCTTTCATTAAAAACAATGGAAAACTAAGCTATTTTACAGTAAAATTTTCTTTTCTTTTTTTTTTTTTTGCGATGGGGTTTCACTCTGTTACCCAGGCTGGAGTACAGTGGTGTGATCTTGGCTCACTGCAACCTCCGACTCCTGGGTTCAAGCGATTCTCCTGCCTCAGCCTTCTGAGTAGCTGGGATTACAGGTGCACACCACCACCTTCTCCTAATTTTTGTATTTTTAGTAGAGACGGGGTTTTACCATGTTGGCCAGGCTGGTCTTGAACTCCTGACCTCAAGTGATCCACCTGCCTCATCCTCCCAAAGTGCTGGGATTACAGGCATGAGACACAGCCCAGCCCTCTATTTGTAAAGATTAGGAATTACCAAAATTATAAAACATAAAGTAAGAATTTCGACTATACTGATTAAAAAATATTTTCCAGACTATATATACATTTTAATAAATTTTCAGACTATCTATATTTTTTCTAAGGCATACATATGTTGTATATTATCTTCATAAATACACACAAATCCTTTTTTAGATTCTCTTTTCTTATATATATACCTGCAAGTATACTAACCCCAAATCATTTGGGAACAAACATGAAAAGAATTTAATTCATAGACTAGTGTTTTGAAGAAGTTTTAAAAATACTTAAGGGAATTTTTGTGTGTGGCTCAACTGGCATTTTGGCTGTGGTTGTGAAAACTTGAATTTACACCTTTACGACAACATAGGTGCAGTTGGAGGCCCTTATCCTAAGCAAACTGACGCATAAACAGAAAACCAAATACCGCATGTTCTCACTTACAGGTGGGAGCTGAACACTGAGTACCCGTGAACATAAATATGGGAACATTAGACATTGGAGATTACTAGAAGCAGGAGGGAAGGAGGCAAGAAAGAGTTGAAAAACTACCTATTTGGTGCTATGCTCAAACAGGGTTTGTTTTCCTATATCTTGATGACTAGTTTCTTATGAACAATTGAATATTGTCTAAAAAGTAATTTAGAAGGTAATTTATGTAGTACTAATTACTCCATTGTCATAGAATTTCAACTGTTTCAAATTATTATGTTATATATATTTAGTGACAAAACTCTGCTTTAACACCAGTAATAAAAGCAACCTTGCATTGGCAGGAGTGGTGATGGGATCCAGGTGATGTGATCATTTGTATCCCAAACCTCAGCGTCACTCAATATACTCATGTAACAAGCCTGCACATGCACCCCCTGAATCCAAAATGAAAGTTGAACTTATTAAAAAAAAGACTTGGACTTACAGCAGTAATTTAATTACATTTGATTAAAAGGTTGTATTTACCTTTGACTGATAGGATCACAAAATACTGATATGTTCAACTCGACATTCTTAGTGATTCAGATCATTTACTTTATCTGTATTTCTTTCTGGTCATCTCATTAATGGCTTTGCTGAGGTATCCTGCACTTTCTGAAGATAGACCTACCTTTATTCAGATGACTCACTCTGCCTCTGCTTAATGAATTCACTAAAAAGAAAAAATACTGCTGTCTTTTAAAGGATAGTTAGAGGATGAAACTACTCCTGTTGTGGTGCAACCTCCGTTTCTTTACAGGGGCACATCAGTTCTTTGTAAATGTAGTATACTGAGCGGGTGCATAGGAGACGATCTGGCCTGGATAACTGCTCTCTTTTTATTCTTCTGGGTCTGAACTTTGGAGCACTGGTCTATAATATCAGGCTTTACATCTGAAGAGGAGGAAACATAAAGAATATTTGCTTTCCCCTCAGTTGCAAACTAATTAAAAATACTGGCTGGGCATGGTGTAACCCCAGCACTTTGGGAGGCTGAGGCTGGCGGATACCTTGAGTTCAGGAGCTCAAGATCAGCCTGAACAACATAGTGAGATCCCTGTCTCTATAAAAAATACAGAAATTAGCATTTTTAATTAAAAAACTCTGTTGTAGTGTGTTTACACTACCCCTTTTTGTGAAGTCAAGGGAGTTAATATTAATCAACTATTTTACTTAAGTACTTATTTCTTGGTATGCATTTCTGTGTCTCTTTCCAGCTCACAGAGGAAGTATCTGTGTATATACTTTGCTTATGCATAATTTCCACCCTTTTTATTTATGTATGCATCCTACCACCTTACAGTAGTTTCAGCAGCTACAGTCCAGACACCTTGAGTTAAATAGCACTTGAGAGAGTTCCTGGGTAAATGAGCATTTAATCACTTTCCATACTCTTTTTATTGTCAAGGGAATCAACAGGGTCTGGAAAGGTGGTGAGGGATTTTGTTTTACTGCAGTTGCTATTTAGATTCATGGAAGTTTCAATAATGACTATTGTTGAAAAAATTTTCTTTGGCCAGTTTGGATATTAAGAAAAAATATCTGCAGAAAGGTTAGGAAGTAATAATGGAAGTATATATGATTTTAAAAGTTCAAGGTAAAATTACTAACATTGTTTTTCTGTATTCTTCCAGAGGTTCTTTATAAATATGTGAACAAATATAAATATTGCATAATTTGTGCATCACGTGTTTTAAATGTTTCTATGTTTAAAAAAACAGTATACACATGTTTGAAAATCAGATTAATTTTTGATTTCCTATAGAACAATTCCCTAGGGCTCAAAATGCAAAAAGAAGCCTATAATTTCTTTTTCATGTATAAATATGTAATTTTAAAGTGCTTAGTAATGTGGTGGGCATATTAACAGTTACACACCTTTATTTTTCTCTTCAAAAAATAATGTAATCCTGAAACGAGATATACATGATTTAAGAAAGTTAAGGTTCATCACAATACATGTTATTTTCAAATTTATATATGCAGAAAACATTATTATGGCTGTGGAACTCCTTTTTATCAAATAACACCAAAGATTTTTTTCGCAGAAAAATTACTCTTATTTTTGCAATAGAAAATGTAAGAAATTCAGAAATTACAAAAAACAAAGTAATAAAAGTGATCTCCAATCTCACTACCTCAAAACAACTGTCATACTAGGTGAACATTTTCCCATTATCTTTTTATGTACATATGCAAATACAGGATAGAAAGAAATCTTTGAGGTATTTTTTATGAAATAGAATCATATTGTATGTGATCTTTTAAAAACAAAATAAATTTCATTTTATATGAATTAGCAGGAACAAACAAAAATGAGGTAAAATAGAGGAAACTGCTGAAACTCAAAATGTTTTTTCACCCCAAGAATTATTTTCTAGAAGATCTTTTAAAAGTTAAATAAAAGGGGACTAGACTTACACCTGTAATCCCAGCACTTTGGGAGGCTGAGGCAGGCAGATCACTTGAGGTCAGGAGGTCGAGACCAGCCTGGCAATATGGAGAAACCCTGTCTCTACTAAAAATGCAAAAATTACCTGGCATGGTGATGTGTGCCTGTAATCCTAGCTACTTGGGAGGCTGAGGCAAAAGGATTTTTGAACCTGGGAGGCAGAAGTTACAGTGAGCCGAGATTGCACCCCTGCACTCTAGCCTGGGCAACAGAGCAAGATTCTGTCTCCAAAATAAATAAATTAAATTAAATTAAATTAAATTAAATTAAATTAAAGGATTATGGAATATATTAGGAGTTTAGAGTTTGGGCCTTTTAAAAACATTCATCTTTAAGAAGGTGTTAATGGACTTTCTGCTTTCAAGATTAGGCATTAATACTCTCACATTTCCTTTTACTTTTCTTCCCGACGCTTCTAATTTTTGTTAGTAACATTATTATTGTCATACAGTCAAGGTTTACAGCACTTATATATCACCTTATAGATATAATCTACACAATTCTCTTAGTACTGTACTTAAATGGAGCCAATACTCATCATCTGTTGTTTTTACGTTGTTTCACCATTCCTGAGGTTTTTTTTTTCATATATCCTACGATAACAGTCTTACATTTTGATTTGTCTCTTAAAAGTAGTTTTTGGTTCAGGCACGGTGGCTTACTCAGGTAATCTCAGCACTTTGAGGGGCCAAAGTGGGAAGATTGCTTGAGCTCAGGAGATGGAGACTAGCCTGTGCAACATAGTGAGATCTTGTCTCTACTTAAAAATACAACATTTTAAAAAATAAAGTTTAAAAAAAGTAGTTTTTGAAGAAAGGCCTGTGGGTTTTGTGGTCTCCAAGTTCCTTTTTTGTGTTGTGTTTTGGAATGGCTGCCTGTGGTCTTTATACTTGACGAATATGATGGCTGTGTGCTAGGTCGTTATCTTTCCTTTAGAATTCTGTAGATGTTGAAACACATTCTTTTTTTGCAGCTGAAAAAGAAAAAAAAATCTGTAGATGTTGCTCTTATGCTTATGGCATTAAATGTTAGATATAGAAATCCAAGGCCAGCTTGATTTTTAAAAAAAATCTGAAGGTTTCTTTAGTCATTGAAGTTCAAACACTGAACTAGGATTTGTCTTAATACTTAGCACTCTGCATCAATTTTTTTCCCTGAAATTTAATGTGTTTTTTTGATTTATAAAATAATTTTGTTTTTCCCATGGAAATTTTTTTTTGAGTTTTCTACTTATATTTTGGATCATCCCTCTCTGTCCTTTTTATTATTTACTTTTCATTGCTTTAATATACTTTGATTTTAAAGTGTGTCATCACCATCATTTTGTCAAGCTTTTTCTCTGTGTTAGTTATTTGACTGTTAGCTACATATATTCCATTTCTTTTAGTTTCTCATTTAGCTACTATCCTTTTAATTTTTTTATCTTGCATATCCTTTCAATGAATAGCTATTATCTTCATTATGTTGCTTTGACCCTCAATTGAAGCTTTCAGCCTCAATATCTCTCTATCATCTCTCTTTCTTTCTCTATGATGGTTAATTTTAGGTATTTACTTGGCTAGGTTATGGCATTCCATGTTTGATAAAACACAAGTCTAGCTGTTGCTGTGAAGGTATTTTTTTTTTTTTTTTATTGCATTTTAGGTTTTGGGGTACATGTGAAGAACATACAATATTGTTGCATAGGTACACACGTGGCAGTGTAATTTGTTGCCTTCCTCCCCTTCACCTATATCTGCCATTTCTCCCCATGCTA
>CAUYQU010004792.1:0-32971 GCA_963574635.1 Cheracebus regulus
ACCTAGGCAATTCCATTCAGGACATGGGCAAGGGCAAAGACTTCCTGACCAAAACAGCAAAAGCAATTGCAAAAGCCCAAATTGACAAATGGGATCTAATTAAACTGAAGAGCTTCTGCACAGCAAAAGAAACTATCATCAGAGTGAACAGATAACCTACAGAATGGGAGAATATTTTTGCAATCTATCCATCTGACAAAGGGCTAATATCCAGAATCTACAAAGAACTTAAACAAATTTACAAGAAAAAAAACAAACAACCCCACCAAAACGTACGTGAAAAATATGAACAGACAATTCTCAAAAGAAGACACTTATGTGGCTAACAAATATAGGAAAAAAAGCTCATTATCACGGGTCATTAGAGAAATGCAAATCAAAACCACAATGAGATTCCATTTCATGCCAGTTAAAATGGCAATTATTAAAAAGTCAGGAAACAACAGATGCTGGAGAGGATGTGGAGAAATAGGAACGCTTTTACACTGTTAGTGGGAGTGTAAATTAGTTCAACCATTGTGGAAGACAGTGTGGTGATTCCTCAAGGATCCAGAACAAGAAATACCATTTGACTCAGCAATCCCCTTACTGGGTATATACTCAAAGGATTATATAAAGATACATGCACACATCTGTTTATTGCAGCACTATTCACAATAGCAAAGACTTGTAATCAACCCAAATGCCCATCAATGACA
The DNA here is from genome assembly GCA_963574635.1 of Cheracebus regulus. NCBI lineage: Eukaryota > Metazoa > Chordata > Mammalia > Primates > Pitheciidae > Cheracebus > Cheracebus regulus. Next base: position 699 of record CAUYQU010004792.1, read on the forward strand.
GACTGGATAAAGAAAATGTGACACATATACACCATGGAATACTATGCAGCCATGAAAAAGAATGAATTCATGTCCATTGCAGGGACATGGATGAATCTGGAAACCATCTTTCTCAGCAAACTAACACAGGGACAGAAAAAAAACACTGCATGTTCTCATTCATAATTGGGAGTTGAACAATGAGAACATGTGGATACAGGGAGGGGAATATCACACACTGGGGCTTGTCAGGGGATGGGGAACTAGGGGAGGGATAGCATTAGGAGAAATACCTAATGTAGATGATGGGTTGATGGGTGCAATGAACCACTGTGGCACATATATACCTATGTAACAAACCTGCATGTTCTGCACATGTACCCCAGAACTTAAGTATAATTTAAAAAAAGAAAATAATAACCAATATTTGTGGATCATGGTTTCCACATTTGATATTTATCTGCTTTATTTCTCACAAAAACCTTGTGATGAGGCAAAGGGAACATATTGTTAAAATTCCACTTTAGAAATGTTAAACTGAGACTTAGTGGGCAATCAATTAGTCTAATTTCTTCACCAGAATTTGGTTTCATCTTCTCTTAACTTCATATAGACTTTGCTTCATCTAGACTTTCCTATTGACTTTGTCTCATGTGATCACTTCCCGCTTTCAACTCCCACTCTCTCAATGGCTTACTCTTTCTTGTCTAACAATTGGAATATTGTACTAATTACCTCCTATTTCCTTTTCTGTTTTTTTGATACAGGATCTCACTCTGTCACCCAGATCGGAGTACAGTGGCATGATCTCAGAGCACTGCAACCTCTGCCTCCCAGGCTTAAGTGATCCTCCTGTCGCAGCCTCCCGAATAGCTGGGACCACAGGCTCAACCCACCATGAGCCTCGTTTTTGTATTTTTTTTTGCAGAGATGGGAGTCCCACTATGTTGCCCAGGCTAGTCTCAAACTCCTGGGCTCAAGCAATCCACCCGTCTTGGGATTGCAAGCATGAGTTACCATGCCTGCCCCTATTTCCATTCTTAACAAAATTCTATTTTATACTTCTACCAGACTTACCTTCAAACAATACAAAGTTGACGTCATTCTTCTTAAAAACTACAATAGTTACCCTGACTTCCCAGAAGATTTCATCTTTTTGCAGACATGATAATACAGAAGCTAGAATAAAACAATTTCTATAATCCAGATCAAATTGAAGAGTAAAGAAAAAATAATTTGGTATATGCAATTTTCAATTAGCCTTCACATGCATGGAGTATGGTTTCAGTATCTTTTGAAAGTAACATGTATTGGCCGGGCACAGTGTCTTATGCCTGTAATCCCAGCACTTTGGGAGGCTGAGGTGGGCGGATCACCTGAGGTCAGGAGTTCGAGACCAGCCTGATCAACACAGAGAAACCCTGTCTCTACTAAAAATACAAAATTAGCTGGGCGTGGTGGTGCATGCCTGTAACCCAAGCTACTTGGGAGGCTAAGGCAGGAGAATCGCTTGAAGCTGGGAGGCGGAGGTTATGGTGAGCCCAGATTGTGCTGTTACACTCCAGCTTGGGCAACAACAACAAAACTCCATCTCAAAAAAAAAAAAAAAAAAGAAGAAAGGAAAAAAGGTAAGAAAGATATATGCTTTTCTGTATAATAATCTGAAAGAACCTTCAAATGGCATTCATTTTATGTGTGTAGAGGTATTACACTAACACTGAATACATCTATCCATAATATATACTTAGGGCTGATGTGTCTTGCTAAAAGCAATACTGCTTATTAAGTATTGCGCTCATATTAAAAATTAACTTTGCTAAACACACACAATGCACTAGAATGGCGTTGGTTAAACCATCAGGTGGAGCCAGTCTACAGATAATGCTGCCTCTATTCCTAGATGTCTTGAAAATAAAACTCTTAATGTTTTATTCCTTCATGGTCTGAAGTTAAGTCCTACAGGAGCATAACCGTAGGCCAGTGTCCTAACACTGCTTGATGTAATGTCAGCACAATGGGATGTTAAATTTTTTGTTTTCTTTGAGACAGGGTGTCACTCCATCATCCAGGCTGGAGTGCAGTGGCATGCTCACAGCTCACTGCAGGCTGGACCTCCCAGACTCAAGCAATCCTCTCTCCTTAGCCTCCCCAGTAGCTGGGACCACAGGTGTGTGCTACCACACCTGGCTAATTTTTTGCAAAGATGAGGTTTCGCCATGTTGCTCAGGCTTGATGCTAAATGATGCTACTGCCAAGCCTAGCATGGGGATGGCTGCATCTCATTTGAATTCCTGAACGTATTTAATGTAATTCTCTTATGTTCAGCTGTCAAGGAACTTACATTTTATAGTATCATTTTTTTTTTCTGGGAGAATCTTTTAGTTATCATCACTTTATATTTATAAAACCCCATTCTTGTTTTCTGTGAGATTTTTAAAAACAAGATAACCAGATGTAACTCTATGAAGATAAATTATGGGTGAAAATTCTTTCAACTCAATTAATTTAATACAGTGCTGTGCAAAGTGCTCTGCATTCCTGTCATTTGGGGGAAGTGTTGAAATTTCTAAAGACCCTTCCTAAATGAAATCAGTATAAAAGATGTGAAATCATTACTTTATATTTTCTGCCAATTACAGCAGCTTCAGTTATCGAGGGACCCACGGAGACGCTGCTGGCTGCCAAGTTTACTACAGGGAGGTGGCGACCCGGTCACATAATCTATTTAGAAACTCAATGCTCTGTAAACATTGCTGGTACTCCTTTCCTGTTATGTTTGGAGAAAGAGAAATAATTGTGAAACAAAGAACAAAATAAATTTAAAAAGGGTAGCAACGTATGAGAAGATAAATGATTGTGAAACCAAGAATGGAAGAAAGTAAACGGAGTAGCGATGTATGAAAATTTCACCTTTATACATTTACTCCTACATAACCAGACTATTAGAGGACTTGAGAGGAGGCAGGCAGGACACACCTTATTTTTCCTTCCACTGACTAAGCCCAGTCTGTGGACTTGTTTCTTTGTCTCTTGGATGAAACCTTGGGCAGATTCCACAGCTTTTCTGGTTACTTTTTAAAAACATTGTGAAATGCATAACATAAATGGTTAAGAGAGTTAAATTTCATGTTATGCATTTCACAATGTTTTTGTGACACTGTGTGGTACACCATTAGCTCCAGAGCAAGCGCCACCCCTGGTGTCCCTCACTCCTCGTCTACAGCGTCACGCTGGGTGAGGCCTAGTGCATGCAGCTTGTGGTCTCTCTGCAGGGCCTGCATTTGGTGTCTTTCTCATGTAGCAGTACCAGGTACTGTTGCATGGTTCTCAGTCTCTAGGGCCTTGGCTTCCCCTGAGAAGGGAGTCCCATTTAACCATCCTGCTGGGCATGGGGGCTCATGCCAGTAATCCCAGCACTTTGGGAGGCTGAGTGGGTGGATCACTTGAGGTCAGGAGTTTGAGACCAGCCTTGCCAGCATGGTGGAACCCTGTCTCTACTAAAAATACAAAAATTAGCCGGATGTGGTGGTGCATGCACTTGTAATCCCAGCTACTTGGGAGGCTGAGGCAGGAGAATCGCTTGAACTCGGGGATGGAGGTTGCAGTGAGCTGAGATTGCACTCCAGATCAGTAGAGATGGGGTTTCACCATATTGGCCAGGTTGGTCTCAAACTCCTCATCTCAGGTCATCCACCCACTTCTGCCTTCCAAAGTGCTGGGATTACAGGCATGAGCCACTGTGTCTGGCCATAATTTTAATAATGGTATCTGAAATAATGTATTTTATTAACCCATCTTATAACAACCAGTGACTGAATACTGAAATTCAAGCAAAACCAACGTCATGATGTCTTAGTCTATTTTCTGTTACTTATAACGGATGACCTGAAATTGGATGATTAATTAAAAGGAATTTATTTCTCACAGCTCTAGGTGCTGAGAGCTCAAGGTTGAGGGGTCGCATCTGGTGAGGGCCTTCTTCCTGGTGGGAACAGTGCAGAGTCTCGAGGTGGCACAGGGCATCACATGATGTGCAGGCTGGGCATGTTGGCTCAGGTCTCTTTCCCCTGCTTAGAGAGCCACCAGTCCCACTCTTGTGACATCCCATTAATCAATCAACCCGTGAATCCATGAGTGGTTTAATCTCTTCCCTCATGATCCAATCACTCCTTAGTGCCCCTACCTTTTAATACTGCCACATTAGGGACTGAGTTTTAGAGGGACAGTCAAACGGTAGCATTCCACCCGTTTCCCCCAAACTCATGTCCTTCTCACATTCATTCCACTCCTATAGTCCCAATGTCTGAACTAATTCCAGCATGAAATTCCAGTTCAAAGTCCAGAGCCTCACCTCACCTATGAGCCTGTGAAGCCCAAACAAGCTATCTTCTTCCAAGATACAGTGTTGGTACAGGCATAGACAGACATTCCTATTCCAAAAGGGAGAAATAGGCAAAAAGAGAGGAGTTAAAAAAGGCATCAAATCTTAAAGCTGGAGAATAGTCTCTTTTGACTCCATGTGCCACCTGCTGGGCACCCTGGGGCAGGGGTTAGGGCTTTGCTCGGTGCAGTCCATGCGGCTGCTTGCAGTCGGAGTCCGATGCCTGAAGCTTTGCCATGCAGGGCTGCATATCGCTGGGGACTCCACCGCCCTGGGGTCCAGGTGGTGGTCCCGCTCCCCTGGCTCCACTAGCAGCCCTGGTGGGTGCTCCCTGCAGCAGCTCCCACCCCACATTTCCGCTAAGGATTACTCTAGTGAGGGCTCTCTGCAGTGACTCCATCCCTGAAGACATCTCTGCCTGGCTCCTAGGCTTTCAGCTACAGCCTCTGAAATCTAGGTAAAGGCTGCCAACCCTCCACAGCTATTGCTTTCTGCAAGCTGCAGAATTAGTATCATGAGACACCATCAAGGCTAACAGCTTGTATCTTCTTGAGCAGTGTGTTGATCCACACCTGGGACTACTTGAGCCACACCTGGGGCAGCTGAGAAGCACCTCACCAGAATTTGGTAAGCAGGGTCCTGAGGTGGCCCTGGGGAGGGAGTCTGTGGAAGGTGCCTTGGGCTCATCCCTGCCGTCGTAGGCCTCTGGGCCTGTAACGGGGGAAACCTCAAAGGTCTGTGAAATGGCTTTGTGGTCTTTCATTGTTTTGAGAAGTACCTGGCTTCCTTCTATTTGTGCAAATCTCTGGCAAGAGGTCACTGTGCTACACCCTTGATTTCCTCTTCTAAACATGCTTTTTCACCCTTTTTTTTTGGAGGCAGGGTCTCACTCTGCTGCCCAGGTGTGCAGTGGTGTGATCATGGCTCACTGCAGCCCCCTAGGCTCTGGTGATCCTATCACCTCAGCCTCCTGAGTAGCTGGGACTACCAGTAGCTGTGCACCACCGCACCCAGCTAGTTTCTATATTCTTTGTAGAGGTGGGGTTTTGCCATGTTGTGCACTCTGGTCTCAAACTCCTGGGCTCAAGTGATCTGCCCACCTCGGCCTGCCAAAGTGCTGGGATGACACACATGAGCCACGGTGCCCAGGCTTTTTTCACTCTTTACATGCCCAGGCTGAGAATTTTCCAAATCTTTCTGCTTTGCTTCTCTTTTGGTTATAAATTCTGTCTCCAAGTCATTTTTCCCTCTCAGAGCTTAATGTTAGCAATTAGAAGTAGCCATGGAGCAGCCTGAATGGTTTTCTGCTTGGATATTTCTTCCATCAGCTACCCCAGTTCATCTCTCTCAAGTTTAGTCTTCCACAAAGCCCAAGACATGGACGCGGTTCAACCAAGTTTTTTTTTTTGCTAATTTATAAAAATGGGATAGCCTTTACTTTAGGTTCCAATAGAGTTCCATTTGAGACCTTGTCAGAATGGCCTTCATTGTCCAGATTTCTATCAGTATTCTGGTCATGATCACTTAAACAATCTTTAATGAGTTCCAAACTTTCCCTAGTCTTCTTGTCTTCTAAGCTTTTACGAGAATGAATTGCAGGCTTTTTCTAGCCTGCTCTTCCAAATGCTTCCAGCTTCTGCCCTTACTTTCATATTTTCCAGTATTTGTTATTAGCAACAGCCCCACTTCTGATACCAATGTTCTTAGTCCATTTTCTGTTGCTTATAACAGAATACTTGAGACTGGATAATTTATAAAGAAATGTATTTCTCACAGTTATGGAGGCTGAGAAATCCCAGGTTGTGGGGCTGCGTCTGGTGAGGGCCTTCTTGCTGGTGGGGACTCTCTGCAGGGTCCTAAGGTGGTACAGGGCATCATGTGGCAAGCAGGCTGAGTGTGCTCCTTCAGGCCTCTCTTGTTCGTCTTAAAAAGCCACCAGTTCCACGCCTGTGATAACCCATTAATCACTTAACTCATTAATCCATGTGTGTCCGAACATGTACATGAGGGCAGAGCTCTCATGACCCACCACCTCTTAAAGGTTCTGCCTCTCAAAACTGCCACATTGGGGATTCAGTTTTAACATGAGTTGGAGGGAACAAACATTCAAACCATCGCACATGGGAAAGGCACGAAAGCCTGTTAACACAAAAATATTACTAGCTGTATGAAAAAAAGTAAACTAAATGTTGGTTATTTGGGCAACCATCATTTGTAAACAAAAATGGAACTTATGAAATGAGATGAATGATAAACCTGGGTGTCTGCAAATCAAGAAGTTAGAAAAATCTGAAGAACTACTAAATGAATTGAGCTTGATATAAGAGTTCCTATGACCCCTGGTCTGTTCAGCAATGCCTTTTTAGACCTATGTCAGTCACTGGCCTCTTAGTACTCATGGCTGAAAGAGTATGAGACACTGATGGAGCAGAAAATGAGGCACCTTTTGAATTTAGGAGGTAAACTGAGAAGCAAGGGTCAACTTGTCTAGGACTCTTTCTCTGCAGATTGGTCTTCCAGAGATGGAGCTGGCCTCCATGAAACAGGACCACTGGGTTCTGAAATATGCTCCACAGATACTAGCTAGAATTGAATGTGTAAGGCGGTGAAGTTAATCGTGGTAGAATGCTGAATGGCGGATCAGAGTTGGAAACTACTGATCTACTACATTACACAGCTAAAACTGTAAGACTTGGATCCCAGACTCTGACCATGCCTGGGGAAGGCCCGTTACTTCCCCTGTCATGTAACTGGTCACGTTCACGTAAGAATACAGGGCTGAAGTTCCTTTCCTGGACTCTAATATCCACCTCTTCTTCAGTCAATGTGAGTCACCCAACTGGCGGGAGGCAGGCAATGGGAAACTCTGCACTTGCAACTGTTCTTGTCTTGGTAAGTTTGGGCCTGCAAGGACACTGGAACCCTGAGAAAAGCTTCTTAAAGGGGACTCTTGAGCTGAGTACTTAAGGACGAGAAGTTTGCCAAGTAGGCAAATGTTTTGTGTGTGCTGTGGAGGGAGAAGGGATGGGAACAGCAGGTAGGTGTATCAGATATCACTTGGTTCCTTCTTTAATCATTTCTATTTCTCTCGAGATTTTTTATTCCTCAACTCATTGAAAGCATATTTTGTTTTACTTCACCAAGGAGAGTTCTAGTAGATGTTTAAAAATAATTGGCTGCTAATTCCAGTATCTGGCACATCTTGGCATTGGACTCAGTTGATTTTCTTTTGAGAATATGTTCCATTTTCTTGGTTCTTTATCTGATAGGTAGTTTTTCTTATTGTATCCTGGACTTTATCAATATTAAGTTGTAGAAATTCTGGATTCAGACAATTTTCTCTCATGATTATGATTTCTTTTGTTTAAGTAGGCAATCATCTGTGTTTGAACTGCAATCTCTATTTTTTGTGGTGGCAGCTTCAGTCTCAGTTCAGATATTTTTTTCCTAGATGACCTGCTTTGAATTTGTCCATACATACATGGTTCAAGGGTCACTTGGAAATGTGGACAGACATATTTCCTGAAACCTTCTCTTGCTCTTTTGCTTCCAAGATTCCTCCACTTTTTTCAGTGTCCATGATTCCCTAGCTTTTTATTTTTATTTTCCTGGTCAAATAGACTGCTATTTTCAATCAGTGTCCCCTCCAAGACCATACACTCCAGTTAGACTGCAGTTAGCCCAGAACAGAAGCCATAAAAACAGAGAACTGAATTTTACAGTTCCCATCCTCTTTTTCTCTGAGCTTGTCTCCTCCACCTGATTTTGTCTGCTCTGTCCACTCTGCAATTCACTGCTGTAGTTGCTTTTGCGTATTATGTCCAGTGTTTTATAGTGATTTTCCATCAGGACTCCTCCAGTTGGGTCTTGCTCTGTTATTACTGGAGGTGAGGTGAAAATTCTATTTATCTTTCACCATAAAAGATGTGTTACTAAAGAAAGCAAAGTCTATCTTAGCCAGATCCCACTGACACTGATAGGAGTGTAAAAAGGTGTCACAGTCTTTCTGGAAAGCAATTATCATCAATATATATATCAAGAGCCTAAAAATGTTCATTATTTGACCTAGTAATCTCACTTGTAGAAATTAGGCCAAGGAAAGATTTAAAGACACATTTATGATTGAAAATGTTATTTATAATTTTAGAAGAGTAAAAAATTAGGAAAGCTTCAATGACCAGCAGTAGGACATCATTAAACCAGTAATTGCACTTTAGATACTATTTGTCAGGAATACTGAATAATATGGGAAAATATAAAATAGATTTAATGATAAAAACAGAAAATAAAACTATTCATCATCCCAATTTTATGGAATTATAAACATATACATAAAAAGACTGAAATATAAGTGATAATTTCTACTAAATTTTAGTGGCAAAATTAGGAGTTTTTTTTTCTTTTTCATAATTTCTCTTTTTCTTTCTTCCTTTTTTTTTTTTTTGAGAGAGGGTTTCACTGTGTCACCTATGCTGGAGGGCACTGGTGCAATCACAGCTCACTGCAGCCTTGACTTCCCGTGCTCAAGCAATCCTCCCACCTCAGCCTTCCAAGCAGGTAGGACTACAGCCATGTGCCGCCAAGCCGGGCTAATTTAAAAAATAATTTTGTAGAGACAGGGTCTTGCTATGTTGTTCAGGCTGGTCTCAAACTCCTGGGCTCAAGCAGTCCTCTTGCCTTGGCCTCCCAAAGTGCTGGAATTATACCATAATTTCTAGTAACTTCCAAATAGTCTCAATAAAATAAAATAATGGAATAAGTAACAATAAAAACTATGTTAACAGCCCACAGATCCTAAAAGTGATATACTAGAAAGTAAATTTTCCATCCCTCCTCTCACTCCCAATAAAAATAGCTTCTGCTAGTTATCAGGAGTTATTAATATATGTACCCTACTCAAACAATGAGGGAGGTATGGACAAATGTTCCAAGACTGTTGGGTTCCACAGACCAATAACTTTTCAAAAGCAATTTTAAGAATGGACAATTAGAGGGAAGAATCCTGAACAAGTACTCTTTATCTTTAATTTCTCACACCACCCTCTCCTCTAATATAATCTCAGAATAAAGAACAGTTCTTTAAATGGGAAAAACTTGTAGTATTGTCTTTATTTTTCAGTTTTTGCCATGGATTGATAGTTTTCGTGGACTGAATCAAATCTAAGGATCAATGGGATTAGATGGGTTCTCAAGTCTCTTTCTGTATCGTGATTGCATGGTCTTCAACTCATTTTTAGGAGCTGGAATCCAGATGTGACCAGTGTCCTGTTATAAATCATGAATTTGCTTGAATGGGTGTTTTTCTCCTCATCCTTAATAACTAGCTATTGTCTGTCTTTTAAAATTTTAGCCACCTTAATGGGTATGAAGTAGTTTTGATTTGCAATTCCTTAATGACTAATGTTATTGAACATTTTCCACGTTTATTGGCTATTTGTTTAAATTCTTTGGAGAAATGTCTCTTTAAACCCTTTACTCATTTTTAAAGCAGGTTGTTATTATATTGTTGAGTTGTAGTTCTTTGTATATTCTGGATAATAAATTCTTTGTTAGATACATGATTTAATAACATTTTCATCCATTCTGTAAGTTATCTATTCACTTTCTTGATGGTGTCCTTTGAAGCAAAAGTTTTAAATTTTGATAAAATCCAATTTATCTTTTTTATTTTATCATTTGTGTCTTTGATATCATATATGAGAAACCATTGCCTAATCCATAGTCACAATGTTTTACTGCTATGTTGTCTTGAGTTCTAGCTCTTACATTTAGGTCTACAATCCATTTGGAGTTAATTTTTGTATATGATGTGAAGTAGGGTTTGACCTAATTCTTTTGCATGTGAATATCTAGTTGCTCCATTACCATTTATTGAAAAGGTCATTCTTCCCTTATTGAATGATCTGGAACACAGTCAAAAATTAATTGCATAGATGTATGGGTTTATTTCTAGACTCTGTAGTATTCCATTGATCTATATTTCTATCCTTATTCCATATCAAACAGTTTTAATTATGGTAGCTTTGAAGTTGGGAAGTGTGAGTCCTATAACTTTGTTCTTTTTCAAGATTGTTTGGCTACTAAAGTTCCCCTGTAATTCAATATGGATCTTAGGACTCGCTTTTCCATTTCTGTAAAAAAAAGTCTGTTGGGATTTTGATTGGTATTGCATTGAATCTAGAGATCACTTTGGGGAGTCCTGCCATCTGTACACTATTAAGTGTCCCAATATCAATATGCACTGTCTTTCCATTTATTTAATCTTCCTTAACTTCCATCATGAGTGTTAAGTAGTTTTTAGCATGCTGTATAAGTCTTGCATCTCTTTGGTTAAATTTATTCTTAAGTATTTAATCCTTTTTGATTCTTTTGTAAATGAGATTGTTTTCTTAATTTCCTTTCAGATTGTTCATTGCCAATGTATAAAAATGTAATTTTTATAAACTATTGATTTTGTGGTCTGCAGACTTGCTAATGTATTACTCCTAATAGTTTTTTCATAGATTACTTAAAATTCTGCAACTAAAGACATTTTTATTTTTCCTTTCCAATTTGGATGACTTTTATTTCTTTTTCCTGCCTAAATGCCATGACTAGAACTCCCAGTACAATGTTGAATAAATAGCAAGACAAGATGTCTTTGTCTTATTCCCGATCTTATAAGAAAAACATTTAATCTTTTACCATTAAATATGATGTTGTGGAATTTTCCTAGATGCTTTGTATAGGATTGAGGAAGTTTTCTTCTATTCCTAATTTTGGTGACTGTTTTTAATATGAAAGTATGTTGAATTTTGTCAAATGCTGTTTCTGCAGCTATTGAGATAATCATGTGGTTTCTGTTATATTAATATGGCATATATTCTTTTAATTTTATTTTTAAACTCTTATTTTAGGTTCAGGGTACATGTGCAGATTTGTTATATGGGTAAACTTGTGTAGTGAATATAACATATGATATTGTGTCATGAATATAACATATATTGATTGATTTTTGGATTTCACAACCTTTTATTCCTTAGATAAATCTCACTTGGTCATCCTTTTGTATGTTGCTAAATTCAGTTTGCAAGTATTTCATTGAGGATTTTTGCATTTATATATTTAAAGGATATTGGTCTACAGTTTTCTTGTGATGTCTTTGTCTGATTCTGGTATTAGGGTAAACTGGTGTCACAGAATGAGTTGCAAAGTGTTCCCCTCTTCTATGTTTTTCAGAGTTTGTGAAGGATTGACCTTAATTTTTCTTTAAATGTTTATTAGAATTCATCAGTGAAGCCATCCGAGTCTGGAGTTTCCTTTGTGGGAAGTTTCAAAAATTAATAATCCAATCTCTTTGTTGCATATCTATTCAGGTTTTCTATTTCTTTTGAGTCTGTTTTGGTAAATTGTATCTTTCTAGGAATTTGTCAATTTCATCTAAGTTATTTACTTTGATATCCTGCAGTTGTTCATAATATTCCCATAATAATCTTTACTAATGTAGGGCTGGTAAAATATAATTTCCTTCATTCCTAATTTAATAATCTGAGTGGTTTTTTTTTCTTGGTTTAGTTTTGGGTTTGTCAATTTTGTTAATCTTTGCAAAAACCCAAATTTGTGGTTTTAGCGATTTTCTCAATTGTTTTTCTATCCTCTATTTCATTTATTTCTGCTCTAATCTTTATTATTTTCTTTCTTGACTGGCTTTGGGTTTATTTTCCTCTTCTTTTAGTTTTTTAAGGTGGGAGTTTAGGTTATAGATTTGGGATTTTTCTTCTGTTTTAAATATAGACCTTTTAGAGTTATAAATTTCTGTCTAAGCACTGCTTTAGATGCATCCATAAGTTTTGGCTTTTTTTTTTTTCTTTTTGACATGATCTCTCTGTTGTCAGGCTAGAGTGCAGTGGCACAATCATGGATCACTGTAGCCTTGAACTCTCTGGACTCAGGTGATTCTCCTATCTCAGCCTCTCAAGTAGTTGGTATTATAGGCATGTACCACCATGCCTGGCTAATTTTTGTATTTTTTTGTAGAAGTGGGGTTTTGCTAGGTTGCCCAGACTGGTTTTGAACTCCTGGGCTCAAGTGATCCTCTCATCTTGGCCTCCCAAAATGTTGGGATTACAGGCATGAGCCACAGCATCTGGCCTATATCTGTTTCTATTCACCTCAAATTATTATATATATAATATATATAAAATATATATATGTCATATATATATTTACATATATATATATTTTTTAAGAGAGGGGGTCTCACTATGTTGCCTAGACTGGAGTGCAGTGGCTATTCAGAGGCACAATCCCACTACTGATCAGCACAGGAATTTTGACCTGCTCTGTTTCCGACCTGGGTCGGTTCACCCCTCCTTAGGCAACCTGGTGGTCCCCCACTCCCAGGAGGTCACCATATTGATGCCAAACTTAGTGTGGACATCCGATCAGTATAGCGCCCCACAGCCCAGAACTCCTGGGCTCAAGCGATCCTCCTACCTCAGCCTCCCGAGTAGCTGGGACTACAGGCACGCACCACCGCGCCCGGCTACTTTCTAATTTCTCTATGATTTCTCCTTTGGTCCATTTATTATTTAGAGGTACATTGTTTAATTTCCACATGTATGTAAATTTCCCAAACTTCTTTTTATTATTGACTTCTAATTTAAATGTATTGTGATTGCAGAACATATATTGTGCAATTTTTAATACTTTTAAATGTACTAAGGTTTATTTTGTGGTCTAACATGATCCTGGAGAATGTTCCATGTGCACTCGAGAAGAATGTGTATTTCTTTGTTAAGTGTTTCTATAGATGTCTAAGGTTAATTAGTTTATAATGTAGTTCACATCTTCTTTTTCTTTGCTGATCTTCTCCTAGTCTAGCCATTATTGAAAGTGGGATTTTGAAGTATGTAACTATTGTTTTGAATTGTCTAATACTCCCTTTAATTCCATCACTTTTTGCTTAATGTATTTTGGAGCCCTGTTAGGTGCATATGTGTTTATAATTGTTATGTCTTACTGAAGAATTGACCTTTTTATCATAAAATGCATTTCTTCATCTCTTGTCTTAAAGTCCATTTTGTCTGATATTAATATGGCTACTCCAGCTTTTTTTTGGTTACTGTTTGCATGCCATATCTTTGTCCATCCTTTTATTTTCAACCAGTTTATGTCTTTGAATCTAAAGTGTGTCTCTAATAATATGGTTGGATCATTTAAGAAAAAACTCTCATTCTGGCAATCTTTGCCTTCTGGTTAGGATGTTTAAGCCATTTACTTTTGATTAAATAACTGATAAGCTAGGATTTTAATTTACTGTTTTGCTATTTGGATTTTTACATGTCTTACGTATTTTTTGTACCTTTGTTCCTTCATTATTTCTCTTTTGTATTGCATTAGTATCTTCCAGAAAAAGATTTTAATACTCTTGTTTCTTTTACTGTTATTTATTTATGTATTTATTTTTGAGACAGAGTCTTGCTCTGTTGCCCATGCTGGAGTGCAGTGGCATGACTTTGGCTCACTGCAACCTCCACCTCCTGGGTTCAAGTGATTCTCCTACCTCAGCCTCCTGAATAGCTGCAATTACAGGCATGTACCACCATATCTGGCTAATTTTTTGTACTTTTAGTAGAGATGAGGTTTCACCATGTTGGCCAGGCTGGTCTTGAACTCCTGACCTCAAGTGATCTGCCCACCTCAGCCTCCCAAACACTTTGGGATTACACCTGTAATCCCAAAGTGTTGAGATTACAGGTGCGAGCCACTGCAGCCAGGTATTTTTACTGTTTTTTAAAAGATACTTTCTTAGTGGCTGCTCTGGGGATTACAACGAACATCTTAATTTAACATAATCTACTTCAGATTAATACTAATCTAATTTCAAGAGTTACAAAAAGTTTCCTCCAGTATTATTCTGTTCCTTCTCCTTTCTTTGTATTGTTAATATCCTACAAACTACATCTTTATATATTAGAAGCCCATTAATACAGCTTTATAATGATTGCTTTATGATGTAACCGTCTTTTAAATGTCAAAAGAATTACAAAGAAAAGTAAATTTATACTATCATTTATATACATATATACAGTCTTTATTGCGGCTCCATATTTCTTGATGTGGATTTGAATTGCTTTCTAGTATCCTTTCATTTCAGTATGAAGGACTCCCATTAGTATTTCTTGTAGGCAGGTGTGCTAATGACAAGTTATCTCAGTTTCTGATTATATGGGAATGTCTTAATTTCTCCTTCATTTTAAAGGATGTTTTGCTGGATACAGAATTCTCGAATAGCAGTTTTTTTTTTTTTTAGCACTTTGAATATATGATCCCATTGTCTTTTGGCCTTCTTGATGTCTGATGAGAAGTCAGCTGTTAATGTTATTGAGGAGCCCATGTACATGAAGAGTCATTTTTGTCTTGCTACTTTCAAGATTCTATTTGTCTCTGTCTCTTGACAGTTTCACTAGGATATGTCTAATTGTGGATTTCTTGAATTTCTCCTATATGGTGTTCACTGAACTTCTTGAATGAGAAGATCAACATTTTTCATTAAATTTAGTAAGTTTTTAAGCCACGATCTCTTCTGATATTCTTCCTGCCTCTTTCTCTCTTCTCTCCTCTTCTTCTGGGGTCCCCATTATGTGTAGGCTGATATGCTTGATGGTGTCCCACAGGTCTCTGAGGCTCATTTTTCTGTTCCTGAGAGTGGATTATCTCAATTGACTTAACTTCAATTTCATGGATATTTTCTTCTGCCATATCAAATCTACTAAGGAGGCCCTGAAGTAAATTTTTCATTTCAATTATTGCATTTTTCAATGCCAGAATTTCTATTTGGTTCTTAAAACATATTTTCTCTTAACTGATATTCACATTTGGTAAGCCACCTTTCTCATACTTAGTTTAATTCTTTAGACATGGTTTCCTTTAGTTCTTTGAACATATAATAGCCAATTAAAGTCTTTGTCTAGTAAGTTAAAAATCTGGACTTCCTCAGGAACAGTTTCTACTGATTGCATTTTTCTTTGACATAAGCCATACTTTCTTATTGTTTGCCTGCCTCATACTTTTTTTTTTTTTTTGCTGAAAATGGAACACTTTAAATAATTATAATATAGTAGCTCTGAAAGTTATAGTCTTGTCCTACCCCTCCAACCTGGTTTTTTCTTGCTGTTTGTTATTCTTTTTTAAATGACTTCTCTGGAAAAATTTAGTAAAATAATGTATTTTTTGTTGCATGTGGCCACTGAAGTCTCTGCTCAGTTAGATTAGCCATCAGCTAATGATTAGAGATTTTCTTAAATGCCCTGGACCAGTTAAGTTTTCCACCCTTTGTCGAGGAGCTCTGTATGTGTCGGGCATGCCTTTAACATTTTGGCAGTTTATAACTCTGTCTTAGCTTTCAATTCCTGGTTGTGCAGATCCTCAAGGTCAGTTAGAAGTGAGTGATTCAGGCCTTCTCAGATATTTTCTGAGCACGCACACAGTCTTACAAATGCACCCTATATATAGTTTCCCAAGAATGTTAAAGCTTTTCTTTTTTTTCTTTTTTCTTTTTTTTGAGACAAGAGTCTCACTCTGTTGCCTGGGCTGGAATGCAGTGACATGATCTTGGCTCACTGCAACCTCTGCCTCCTGGGTTCAAGTTCTCCTGCCTCAGTCTCCCGAGTAGCTGGGATTACAGGAGCCTGCCACTACACCCAGCTAATTTTTTTTTTTTTTTTTTTTGTATTTTTAGTAGAGATGTAGAGACGGGGTTTCACCATGTTGGCCAGGCTGATCTGGAACTCCTGACCTTGTGATTTGCCCACCTTGGCCTCCTAAAGTGCTGGGATTATAGGCATGGGTCATTGTGCCCAGCCAAATGTCAAAGCTTTTCAAAGCCCCTTATCAACACTACAGTCTCAAGATTTTCAATTTCTTTTTACCAGTTTCTTATTTGCTCCACCTCAGGCAGCTGTGATGTTAAACAATTGCTGCTGTTTTTTGTTCTTAATGCCTTGGTGTTAGGACTTTTGTCATTGGGCAAGCTCTGAGTCAGATCAAATAAAGACACACCCTATAAATGGTCTTTTCCAGAGAGTTGCCACAGAGGCCAAGTAGTGACAATTGTCCAGAGATGAGGTTTTAAGGTGGAGGTGGGGAGGCACCAAGCCTTTCTGCTCCTTTCAATAGCTCCTAGGCGTCTGGTTTTCTTGGTTACTGGCTTTCAAGGCTATTATGGAGCTGGGAAGAGTGGAATGGAAACAGGGCAAGTTAATGTCACGAAGCGTACTGTTTTTACTGAGATTCAATTATTTTTCTTTAATCAATATTCCTCAGTGTTGCACGCCTTTGGTTAATTTCTAGAGTTCTGAAAATGCTGATTTTGGCAATTCTGGCCTGTATTCACATTACTTTTATGGAGGAACAGATTTTCAGAGATCCTTATTCCACCATTCCAGAGGTTCTTCCTCCATACACATTAATTTCTGTATTGTATTCAATTTTTGCTCTGGACTGCTATACTTTTTGAGTTATCTATTTTTCCTGCCATTTCTCTTATATTAGTGCTATGAGCTTTCCCACAGCAGTCCCTCTTCCCAGGTTAATGTGACTTCTGACATGTTGTAGGGTTAATAATGAAATAGCCTAGTTGGCTAGCAACATGTTAGGATAGGCTTGGAGGGTCTACTGCAAAGTGTGTAGACTTCGTGACATTGTGGCTGCTCAGAACTTATTTTGGCTTTTTCTCTCTGATGTTCTGAAAGATATAATTTCTAGGCATTTGAGTTTAGAGAAAGTGATTTGGTGATGGGTGATAATAATCCTACAATAATCCTTGCTGAGTCAGATTACACCTATAGTTGTCTACCTAATTCTGGGAAACATGTTTTAAGAGAAACTTTACCAAATAAGCATTTCAAGGTAATAGTAATCAGGATAGTGACTGGGGAAGTTCTGAAACTGTGCATATGAGGAATAATTGGGAAGAGTCGTGAGTCTCATTGGGAGAAAAGAAACTTGGGTGGGGGGGGTGGTTAAAGAAAAATTTATTGGGGTACATGATAGGGCTGATACGTCAATAAAATTATTTTGTCTCCCTCTACCATAACCATGCCCCCATGATTATGACCAATAAACAAAGGTTATAATGGGACAGGTTTTGAATCAGTATGAACGAAATTTCTAATAAAGGGAACTGCCCAACAATGTTATTGACTAAGCATTTACCGTAGCCCAGGCTTGTGGAAACAAAACCAAATAAGGCAGAATTGCTATCTAGAGCAGCTCATAAAGTGAAAACCTCATCCTTAAAGTGATGAAACAAAGACTGATCGACCATCTGTTAAGGATCCTGAGTCAGGCAGGGAAGACAACTAAGGTCCACTCTAAAATGAACGTTTAACAGTCTGGAACCCCACAGAGCTGGCAGATAACTTGAGTGAGATGAAATATTCTTTCAGAGTCCAGAAGGCTCCAAGGAATACGATATATTTTTGAACTGTGCTTACCAAGGTCTCTTATGGTCACGTAATGATGTATGAAGTTG
This sequence comes from Cheracebus regulus, assembly GCA_963574635.1. Taxonomy (NCBI): domain Eukaryota; kingdom Metazoa; phylum Chordata; class Mammalia; order Primates; family Pitheciidae; genus Cheracebus; species Cheracebus regulus. The sequence continues at coordinate 18,575 of CAUYQU010004792.1, forward strand.
GCAGCAAGTTAACCTTACCTTAGGGTTTTACTGACACCTAGTGGTTATAACCTAAAATGTTAAAAAACAATATACAATTATCACAAAAGCTCATTTTTATAAAAATCATATATGAATATAGTGATAAAAATTCATTCATTTTGAACTCTCTTTTCAAAATCTGGTTAAAATTGCTTAAATAAAATCTTATATTTTAAATATTTTTCTTCTGAAATTTCAAACTCTTTAACACTTGATTATAAGCAAGCCTAAAATGCGATTAGCTTATCTTTTAACTCATATCTTTCAGTTATGTTATTCTCTTGCTTATAAAAAACATAAAAACTTCATCTAAATGATCGTTTTATTAAATTTTAATAATGTAAGTTGAGATCATGAAACATATTATCTAATTCAAAAGGAGAATCATAGGCACCAATTCAACACTATTAGCATGACTTTCGCAATAGTGACACCCTATTTATAACATTCTTTTTTAGGTCTCTGACTGCGAACAAGATTGGAGAAGGGTGGTTCTGGTTAGACCCAGGCATTATGGTTAAGAAATAACATATGCTAATTAGCTCGTGGGAAGTTAAGCTCATGTTTGGCCTTTTCATAATGCCTTTATGCTAAATAAATTAAATGAAGTAAACAGCCATGGCTATTGAACTACAGAATATATAAAAAAAACTTTCTGTGATTGACCTACAAACAAAAGAGTAAAGCAGAATAGGTCAAATTTTCCATAGTAGGTAAAGTATAGAAAAAAAAATCTAGCTGATATGGTTGATATGTTCTAACAAGATAAAACGAAATGTCTCTAGGATAGAAGAAATTGGTACCATTAACATTTGGATGGTTATGGTTTCATAATATTTTGATATAATATGAAAAACGCTGCTTCCCCAACTATGACCCCCGTTATGACTTTTAAACGAATTATAAGCTCCAAATACTTGTTTCTTCTGCAAGTTTCCCAGCCACCCATGTTTTTAAAATGAAACACAAGACTGATAAATCAGTTCTTTTTCCTAATTAAAAAAAAAAAGCTTTGAGAAAGGCAAACCCCCTTCTCCATGGTGAAGACTATATGCTTGCATGTGAGGACTCAAGCCCAGTGGTCTGGCTTTGAATCTGTGCTTTCAAACTCCACCTTGTGTTGCTCAGAATGACTTCCCAGGCCATGCTAATAGCCCTCAGATGGCTTAAATGCAATGATGTATCATTGCATTTAAGAGAGAAAATTACATCCTACCTCTCTGATCTATTTTAGTGATATAGGAATTTACATCAGAAATGACAATTTCTTTTTTCCTCTTTTTTTTTGAGACAGAGTCTTACTCTATCGCCAGGCTAGAGTGCAGTGGCATGATGTTGGCTCACTGCAATGTTCCCCACCTCCTGGGTTCAAGTGATTCTCATGCCTCCACCTCCCAAGTAGCTGGGATTACAGGCATGCACCACCATACCCAGCTAATTTTTGTGTTTTTAGTAGAGACAGGGTTTCATCATGTTGGCCAGGATGGTCTCGATCTCCTGACCTCATGATCCTCCTGCCTTGGCCTCCCAAAGTATTGGGATTACAGGCGTAAGCCACAGAGCCTGGCCAGGAATTTCAATACATTTAATATCTGTTCTTTGTTTTATTATTATTTAGCTTCTACTAGCTTAATGTTAGTTGAAACATCAGAAAGAAAACTCATGAGAAGGGTATTAGCAAATGTTTGTAAAAGTCAAGTACTTTTTATACTCAAAAATTATTTGGAGCTTATAATTCCTTTAAAAGTCATAATGAGGGTCATAGTTGGGGAAGCAGCATTTTGTATATTATATCAAAATGTTATGATGGTCCCATAATCATCCAAATGTTAACAGTACCCATTTTCTTCTATCCTGGAAGACTTTTATGTTTCCAAACCAAACGATTTGCAAAAGTTGCTTACAGTTATGAAGTCTTCTAGACATATGGAACCTAAGCATGCTATCTTGTAATTTCCCATAAAATCCTTAGGTACTTGAAGGAATTCTTCACAAACCTTGTTTCCATTTAACATTCTTTTCTCCAGATAACGTATAATGTGTTATCTCTAAGCTTTCTCACAGCGTAATGCCCTAACCTCTCAATTATTTTGGTTTCTTTCTAGGATGGACAAAGATTGCAATTAAGCTTAACCAGTTCAGTGTGGGGTCTATAGATACCCACTTCTTTTAATAAGTTGAATTAATTTAAACCCTGCAAAGTGTGTAATGGACTAGATTATTCTAAAGGAGAATTAGAGATTATGAAAGATAATCTACCTCAAATCAATTTTAAGGTTACTAAAAACTGGTTGTAGATATTTTAAAATTGGTAATAATAATAATCAGCAATAGCCCTAATTAAAAATTGTTGGTCTTCTTGCCAAAATCAAGACCTTATAAATTTTAGAATGATCATAGACTGTTTAACAAAATGGAACCAGCCCAGTGATGGATAACAGGTGTGATTCCAATTTTTTAAATGCTGTTAATGCAATAATTTATTTTAAATTATTCTTTGTACTTCAAAAAGACATCAAGTTATTAGAATAAAGTATACTAGATTAGAAGTAAAGAGATTTGGGTTCCAGCTTTAGTCCTATTACCTATTAGGCTTGTCACCTATTGCAAATCAGTTAAAATCCCTGAGCTTTGGTTTCTCTATTTATGTCATTTACTGAATTTAGCTCCACTGCCAGGCTGTAAAAAACATATAGTATTCATGACTGATCAATGCTGTATCTGCAGCCTCTTTCCAATGCAGAGCAGGCACTCAGCTAATGTTTGCTGGCTGATAGAATTAAGGATCAGAAACTGAAAAATACAAATATTGTCATGCATGCTTCAGAAGGTTGCCATGAGGCTTAAATGATATAGTGAAATACTGTATGGGAAAATGGGTGCATTCTTTTAAGATTTTTAAAATGTGGATACATTCTTGGTACCTAACTTAAATTAAGGTAAATGGATTAATAATTATAAGTTATTTTAAATCACTACAGTTTATATATTTGTAAGTATTCTGAGAAAAATAGGCCCAGCTAGGTGCAGTGGCTCATGCCCATAATCCTAGCATTTTGGGAGGCCAAGGTGGGCAGATCGCTTGAGCCCAGGAGTTTGAGACCAGCCTAAGCAACACAGCGAGACCCTATCTCTACAAAAAATACAAAAATTCGCCAGGTGTGGTAGGGCATGCCTGTAGTCCCAGCTACTTGGGAGGCTGATGTAAGAAGATCACTTGAGCCCAGGAGGTCGAGGCTGCAGTGAGCTGTGATGGTGATACTGTACTCCAGCCTGGGTGTCAGTGAGACCTTATCTCGAAAAAATAAAAATAAGTAAAAAGAAAAATAGCCTCTACCTATCTAAAGGCTCTGAAGACTTTAGTTATTGCTTAAGATTAGCAAAGCTTTGAAGAGAAAATAATCCGTGATTTTCAATATTGCAGGTAAATTCTCTAATACATCCAGATTAAGAAGTCAAATGTTGGCTGGGTACGGTGGCTCATGCCTGTAATCTCAGCACTTAGGGAGGCTGAGGCAGGCAGAACATGAGGTCAGAAGATTAAGCCAAAATGGTGAAACCCTGTCTCTACTAAAAATACAAATATTAGCTGGGTGTGGTAGTGCTCGCCTGTAATCCTAGCTATTTGGGAGGCTGAGGGAGAAGAATCACTTGAACACAGGAGGTGGAGATTACAGTGAGCCGAGATCTCGCCATTGCACTCCAGCCTAGCAACAGAGCAAGACTCGGTCTCAAAAAAAAGGTCAAATGTTAATTCCCTATGCTACAGCACAGTCATAATATGTAATATCTTAACCATATTTTAAAAAGATAAGAGTACGATGCGTACTAACCTTGAAAGATCTAAGACATTCTCTTAAGTGAAAGATAAAATATGCCAATAATGTTTATATTTACATAAAGAAAATCAAGCTATATATTTCTAGATTTTGTGTATTGGAATACCTCAAAAAAGGCCTAGATGGTTCACACCTAATTGAGAACAGTGATCTGCCTTTGAGGAAGGGAGTAAGACTGTGTAAGGGCAAACAGGGACTTTTGCTTTGTTGGCATTGACCGAAATTTTTTAGTATCAGGAATGTGAAATAAAAGATGAGAGCATATTACTAATCCATTGAATTCCTTAAGCCTTACTCGAATACTGAAGATGGTCCTTGCAGGAAGGGAGTGCTGTGGCTTTCAGTAACACAACGTTTAGGCATTCTCTTTTACAGTAGGTGAAATAGTTTTCCTATAGAGAAGAAATGCTAAATGGCTGACAGCACTGATATTGAACATTAAATATCACACTTACTAAAAAAAAAAAACTAACCTGCAAAATTAGAAGGATTAAGAAAAAATATATTTGCTAGTTATATATAATGGTGATAGAAGGTTAGTAATTAAATATAATTCTCATTAGAATTACAATATAGCCTTTGAATATTCTATTAAGTAAATGAATTCAATTTAAGTTTCATTTTCAAAGTAGTTTTATTTTATGACATTTGATTGGCCCAGTCCATTAGACAAAAAGACATATAGGCCAAATACAACATAATTTCTATAACCTGAGGGGACTCATACATCATTACCTGATTGCTTGCTGACTTGGCTGTTGATTGGTTTCATGACTTTGAAGCTCCCCTCCTACGACAATTCTTCCTGCCCTAAGGACTCCCTCCTGGCTGTTTCTTCATCCTGCCCTAAGAGCTCACTATCTTCCATTAACTTCCTTTCCTGGGATGAACTTTCCTCATACGTTGTTCTTTGTAGGTCGTCTCTGTCTAAAAGCAGCCTTTGTGTCTGTGACATGCTCTGTTCCAGGAATTCAGAAGCCCCCAGTGACTCTCTCATTGCTGCGAGATCACCAGGCTCATCCTCTGGTTCTGGAGATGGATGTGTGTCTCTCTGATGCTCATACATATACAGTCTCTTTTCAACCACCTCACGGATCAACACTGAAAATTTAAATGTCCAGACATCACTGTGATTTTCATATTATGGTATATTTTAGGAGTTATAATGTTGACTTAAAGATGATTATAAAACCTTCATGAAGCCTCAAGTCAGTATACTTAACTTCACACTTAATGTATTAAACCTGAATTATACTGTTTTAACAGAATATTATTTATAAAGTAATGACAGAAGATATTAATAGATATCAAATTATAGAAGAACCAAAAATAATATTGAAGGTAAAAATGTGCACTTTTGTTAATACCACTGATATATTAAAAGTTTAAACATTAGAACTGTAAACTTAATCTTTTAATTTATTCAATATATTCTTTCTACTAAAAATTTGAGAGATGACTTTTGGATGATTAACTTACTGTCAAGCACTGTTCTTCCCACCATGCTATATTCCATGGTTTTTTCAACTTCATTCATTAGCCATGGAAGAAATCCTATCTCAATATCTGTAATAAAAGAATTCATTGATTTTTATGAATCATCAGAGGAATAATGCACTTTTCTCCTAATGTAATAGACTCATCAACATTGGTTTCATAATATAAAATGTTAAATAGACTCATACAGCATAACTTTTGCCATATTCCTTATATATGTTCTGGTCAGTTTCCTTTCTATATTTTAAGAACTATGAGGCCTTCCTTGGCATCAAGGCATTTGGAGTCTACTTTATAGGTGCAATCTGAGATAGATCAGGGAGGCAGGGGGAGGATTGGGTTTGGGAGAACTCCAATCCAAATGCAATGCAAATCTGAGATTGAGCAATGCCAGTAAAAGAAAGTTTCCACCTGAAGCCCAGGGCCTAATGGAAGGAAGCTGATCAGAGTCAGAGGGCACAGGTCAGAGGGCATTTGAGGAGGCAGCCATCTAGAAATAGTCAGAAACTAGGTGTTTTCAAGAGTATTAAGTTTGTTCAAACTGAAATCTGTGTAAGCATTTAAAAAATATGGTCTATTACAATATACATTTAAAGTTTCAAAACAGCATTTTTTGGGGGCAGGCATCTAATTTTATTTTTCAATAGGATGAAATGGAGAGTGTGATAGAATATTATATTCACTACAATGAATAATTTTAATCTCAGGCATGAATTTCATTTGCAAGCTTTTAAATGATCTATAACTGACTTTTTTTTTTGGCAATCTGTGATAGAAAAAAGATTGGTCTCTCTGGCTAGCAGAGTCCAAGCAAGAGCACAGGACGGCAGGATGGCAGCAGAGAATGAACACTGGAACTTGGAGTCTGAGTTCCAAGTCCGTTGAGACCTAATATTTCCACTTCTTGAGGATTTGGGAGCAAGGCATTTAACCTCTCTGAGTTTCAGTTTCTATTTCTGAAAAAAATGGGAATTATATCTGATGTGTCTATCCTACAGGGTTACTGGGATTATCAAATGATATTACCTATGAAAAATACTATGTCAACCGGGAAGGAAGATATAAATGCAAACTAATAATATTTGTCTGTGAGCTGACCTCTTTGTATTGAACTGAATATGTAATCATTAAAATTAACATTACTAACATGTGCCCCAAAATACTATTGGCCAACAAAATAGGACCTGTACATCAAGCAAGGTGGACATAAGTGCTTTTACCCTGAGGAAGGTGGGTGGTGGTAAAGACATGCAACTCTTCCCTTCCATTGGCTAAGCAGCTAGGAATGTGGGCTTTGAGGGGATACAGACAGAGAGCTATCAGGCTATGGGCTCCCTAATGGCAGAGATCAGGGATCTTTCTTTTTTTCCAACACCAAACACTGCCTGGAACAGTGTAAGCGCCTAATTAAATGAATACATGACCTTGATAGCTGCCCTCAAAAGATTTTTGACTGGAATAAGAAGTCAGCTGAGAAAAAGTTAGTAACAACCACTTATACATATAGGAATTTATCGTTTATACAGTTTCATATATTTTATGACTTAACTCCTAAATAATCCTCATTTTAGGCCGGGCTTGGTTGCTCAGGCCTGTAATCCCAGCACTTTGGGAGGCGGAGGCAGGTGGATCACTTGAGGCCAGAACCAGCCTGGCCAACATGGCGAGACCCTGTCTCTCCTAAAAAATACAAAAATTAGCTGAATGTGGTGGCAGGTGCCTGTATTCCCAGCTACTTGGGAGGCCAAGGCAGGGAGAATTGCTTGAACTTGAAAGGCAGAGATTGCAGTGAGCCAAGATCGCACCACTGCATTCCAGTGGAGGCAAAAGAATGAGACTTTTTCTCAAAAAAAAAAAAAAAAAAAAATCCTCATTTCACACATGAAGAAATTGGAGGTCATCAAGCTAGTTTATGATAACGCTGCAACCCAAACTCAAGTTTTTAATACCAAGTCCATATTTCTTTCTACTATACAAATGTTGCTTCTCAATAAACAAACATTAATGTCCTTAAATCAAGATCTTTGGAATACACATCTCATTGACGACTGTACTTATTTTAAAAAAACAATTAAAATTGACTTTATTAGTGTCAGAAATAGAAAGATTCCAATTCAAAATAAAAATGGACAGAAGATAAATTTGAACCATTAAGAGGATGCTTATTACAAAAAAATTAATCTAACAAAAATATCTACAAACCCCTTTCCACGGGATCGTAAAAGTAGCCACTATCCCTGAGGCTGTCAAAAACAGACGGGAGAAGGTCAGCCAGGTAGCGCTGTGCAAATGCTCGGGCAGCGATTTTTTGTGATGTCTCGTCGTGCTTGTGCACTATTTCCCACTGCTGTTTCTTACGCCGTTCCTGTCAAGAATGACATAGGTGGTTATTTAGCTCTTATGCCCTTCCCACGTACTGAATCTAAGAATTTGGACTTATAAAAAAATGGACAGCAAAGTGTCTATTAAAGGTTCATATTTTTCATCAAAATTTTAACAAATTTCAACAGCAAGTGGGTACTAAATTCAGAAAGTTAAAAAGATGGAGCTTAAGGTAAAACATCTCACTATTAATTTTCAAGTAAAATAATTTCAAGACATTCATGCCTGACAGTATAGATAGTAGCAAAAAGATAATCACCATTATATGCATTTTAAATTAATATTATCATGAAATATTTGATAAGAAAAATGACAGTTGCTTAAAAATCTTCAATGAGAGAACTCAGGCCAATGAATGAGTTCATTTGTAATAATCCCCTGAATTCGTAAAGCTGAATGGTTCTGAAGATTATGAAAGCCTCTTATTTTTCGTGGCCGGGCACAGTGGCTCAGACCTATAATCCTAGCACTTTGGGAGGCCAAGGTGGGAGGATCATCTGAGGTCGGGAGTTTGAGACCAGCCTGACCAACATGGAGAAATCCTGTCTCTACTAAAAATACAAAATTAGCCAGGCATGGTGGCGCATGCCTGTAATCCCAGCTATTCGGGAGGCTGAGACAGGAGAACTGCTTGAACCTAGGAGGTGAAGGCTGCAGTGAGCTGAGATTGCACCATTGCACTCCAGCCTACACAACAAGAGAAACTCTGCCTCCACAAAAAAAAGCAAGCCTCTCATTTTTTGTTGTTGCTTCCTTTAGACCATGTAATATTTACAAAGCTGATGAATCCTCTTCTCTACTCTCATGTGGAAATGAGAGCATTAATATATTTTCTAATTAAATCTATTTTCAAAGTTTAAACAAATATAAACCTAGGTGACTCTTATATCCAGTTTCCATGACGTATTTCCAAATAGTAAATAAACAAATATTTTTTGATAAAGATTTCATGACTCATTTCAACAAAGCTTATTTTGCTACGGCTTATTTTATATTTGTAAACAGTCTTACTTTTGCACAATCCTTATTGTAAGCCCTACGTTCTTTATACAATTAGGTATTAATCTTGGAATTAAAGTCCATTTGATAGGTATTCAGTAGGATTTCCCAACAATTACACTATTTTTCATAGTATATAAGTTAAGCCCTTTGGGAAATTATTTTAACTGTTTCAGGTATTAAGATACTACTTTATAATTTGTTCATTGGTATACAACAAAGGCTGACAGTTATCGCCAGAACAAGAGAGGCTGTCTTTTCTAGTGCTTGCTAACTGTAGGCCAGTGGCACATTTTAAAAAATGGGGCTGTCAACCTTTCCTTACAGAAGATTCTAAAACTCTTAATCCGAAAAATATTCTATAAAAACCCAGATAGGTCTGGTGTGTCACTAAGGGTATAAAGAAGGGCCTGGTCACTGAGAAAAAGAATCAGGATTCTATCCAGATCCATTGCTTCTTACCCACAGGCTCTCTTGAATGCACTCACGTTTTCCTTCCTTTCATCTTTCTGCCACTGACTTACGGCAAACCAACTTATGTATTCCTTTCTCTAGGACTCCTGATGATTAAGAGAGCCTTCCAACTGGGACACATGTAACCTTGGAACTTTCACTTCATTTCAAAACTTTTGGAAACTCAATTTAGGTACGTTTATGTAAACTGGAGTTTAAAAGATGTAATTTGGTCCATGAAAGATCTATGATCTATAGGAGAGACCTGAGCAAAAACTATAGATCATTTTCTAATATATTCCCAAAGGTCTTTAGCTTTATGAGATATCATTACATGTAATTTTGAACATAATATGCGAATTAGCCAAAAGACCGCCTAAGAAATAAAAATATAATGATACATACTTTTTCTTCTCGGTGTCGCCTCTCTTGCTCTTCAAGTCGTTGAACTTCAGCACGTTCACTGTTCCGTAGTTCTTCATGCTCACGCTGACTGGCCCGCAGGTTAGCCAATTCTTCTTCTTCCATGACTTCCAGAAGAGACTGCTCAATTGTTTTCCCCACCAAAACTTCTAACACTGGTGTAACTTCAAGATCAAAGTCGAAGAGCTTAAACATACAAAATAAAGCAAACTTAAAATTTTAATTATGAATCAAATGCTCAACAAAAGTATAATGAATAGCAATAATGAGATATTATTTATTAAGTGTCTCCTGTGTGCCAGACACTGTGCTGGTGCTTTATTTGTGGTTTCTAATCCTCAAAATGAACAACATTTTGTTTACAGGCAAATATCTGTTAAATATAAGTTTATGAAAAAAATCTATGCATTCATCAAAATGAACCCTGACACTGAAGAGAAATATCCTTGTCTGTCATTCTTTGCCTTTTCTGTTTGATTTTTATTGGCTGTTTATAATAATAGTTTGATGAATGAAGGAACAAGAATAACAGGTATTTTGGAGATTCATTGCTAGGATTTATAGGCAAATATAACTTTCACGTAGCTTCTGAAGATTTATTTTATTTCCCAATTTCAATGACAGTTCTTTCAAGTTCCCACTAAGTGTTAAAATTCATTTAGGTCATTGTGAACATAAGCATTGCCTTCTCTTCTTCAATTTCATAAACAGGCCTATTTATGCATTCCACATTGATAGAAAAATGTAATTATTAAATTTTTTTTCAAAACAAATTTTGTGAAGAGAGTATCTTCACAAAAGTTATATAATCCACAAGCAATTAATTGTGGAATTTTATGCCAGGGATATTTTTTTTCCTTATTTAGTACAAATCTATCTTATATACATACATCAGGCAAGCATATAAACAAACAAAAATCAAATGTGGAAATATTCTAAAAATATTTTAAATGATTTGGCTTCTAATCAGCAAAGAAATCTGAACGTGGTATTTTAAAACATTTCTGAGTACTATACGATAAAACTATTATAGATAATATCTGGAAAGAAATCCAAGAAGTAGAATCTAATTGTGACATGATTCCTACTCATATTAAGCATTATCTACACCTAACTTTACCTCATTTATAAAGATAATAGAGGGAAGCCCACAGAATGTACTTTACCTCTCCTTCTAGTATTTGGGTGGCCACCTCTTTGCCTGTTTTGGCAGGAATGAAGAGTGGTGTTGGTGGTCTATCCAAAAATGCATCTGTTTGGCATTCTACATCAACTTCTATTATGCGATCAGCAATTTCTTCAAGGTATAATTCTAAGAACAATATCATATACATTGAGTTTAAAATTCTGGTCTAAGGCTGGTTATGGTAGTTCATGCCCATAATCCCAGCATTCGGGGAGGCCGAGGAGGGTGGATCACTTGAGGCCAGGAGTTTGAGACCAGCCTGGCTGACATGGCGAAACCCTGTCCCTACAAAAAATATAAAAATTAGCTGGGCGTGGTGGTGTGTACCTGTGGTCCCAGTCACTCGGGAGGCTGAGGTGGGAGAATTGCTTGAACCTGGGAGGTGGAGGTTGCAGTGGGCCAAGATTCCCCCACTGTCCTGCAGCCTGGGTGACAGAGTAAGACTCTGTCTCAAAGAAAAAATAATTCTGGTCTATTTCAAGCATATATGCATATTTGAAATTTTAGCTCCTTCAAAATATATTTAAATGAATCAGAAAATAAATATTAGAATGAAAGTGCTCAAATGTGGGGTTTACTTCACATATCGAACTAAGAGTTTTTATATATTTGGAAGACTAGATAGAGTCATTCAGGCTAGAATATTTACTGAATGTCTCAAAAGCACTGAGCTTTGTATTTGAAAATGGAACTAAAGAAGAATATGAGACTGTAGATGTGTATAAGACGTGGAGTACAACAGGGGACAAAGGTCAATAATACATATGTACATTTGAGTCCTAAGATAGTAAACACATAAAGATTTGAAAATTCCTGGATATTTAAAAAAATCATGTACCAAGTCACCAGGTTATTTGATGTTCCCGCTACACTACAATTATAAACAGATGTATGAAAACAAATTTCATGTTAGGAGCAATTTATATGAGGTAGGGGCAATGTGGCATCAAGCAAAGAATATGAGCACCAGAGTCAGATGTTGAGCACAGGACTTGGCCAAGTTGTGTCCTCTCTGCACCTCAGTTTCTTCACCTGTAAAAGGGGCCATAACTACCTGTCACACAGAATCTTTGTAATAACGAAGGAAATACACAGAATAAAGGACCTGGTTCAGTCTCCGAGGAAATATCCAAAAATATCTGGCTGCTTACTCTCCTGACGGTAGAAAGAAACATGAAAACTTAGCTCTTTGGCTAAAGACATACATGCATGCTAGTCTTGGCCTAAAGGCAGGGGTTAAAGCATAGAACGGTTCCTTTTGCCTTTTCCATGAAAAAACAGTCCTGATGGATCCATTCACCATCTTGGCAGGGTACAAGGTGAACCAAAGTAGTGACAGTGGTCCAAGGAAAACACCAAGCACTGTCTGATGACCAAGATTCTGTCAACAACACAGCTAGACCCTATAGGACCAGGTAAGCCTCTACAGCTGAGAACAGACAGACAAGTACGAAAATCCTGGCACCTGCCTCAGGAGTGCCTGTGTGGCCCTGGGGAGTGTGCAAAGTGACAGAACAAAAGGACAGACAAGGCTGGTGTGAGAGGCAGAGGACTCAGATGGGAGTGGGTTTATTCCTCTCAAAAGATAAATAAAATGACAAAATAGAACTATACTGCTGTCCTTTCCTGTAAGTCCTGATGAAAAGAACAGTGATTCATGTTGGGCTACGAGAAAGAATCCCAGTTTGAAAACAGAATATGTGAAAAGGGCTAAAAGAATTTGTTTGGTCACAGAATTCTTTTATTTATTTATTTTTTAGAGATAGGCAACCTCTGTTGCCCACGCTGAGTGTAGTGCTGTGATCATAGCTCACTGCAGCCTTGAAATCCTGGGCACATATGATCCTCCTGCCTTTGCCTACTGAGTAGATGGAACCACAGCGTGCATCACCACACTCAACTAATTTAAAAATTTTTTTGTAGTGATGGGGTCTTGGTATTTTGCCTGGCTGATCTTGAACTCCTGGGCTCAAGTGATCCTCCTGCCTTGCCTCCCGAAGCGCTGGCATTACAGGTGTGAGCCACTGTGCTTGGCCAAAATTATTTTTTTTTTAAGCTCATTCCACACTTCCAGCCATATCCACTATTATAATAGTATGTAGTCTATGTATTCCTTTGTTCCTTTCTTTTTTTTCTTGAGATGGAGCTTTGCTCGTTGCCCAGGCTGGAGTGCAATGGCGCAGTATGGGCTCACTGCAATCTCCGTCTCCCAGGTTCAAGTGATTCTCCTGCCTCAGCCTCCCAAGTAGCTGGGATTATAGGCACCGGTCACCACACCTGGCTAATTTTTGTATTTTTTTTTTTTTTTTTGAGACAGAGTCTTACTTTGTCGCCAGGCGCCAGGCTGGAGTGCAGTGGCGCAATCTCGGCTCACTTCAATCTCCGCCTCCTGGGTTCAAGCAATTCTCCTGCCTCCCCTCCCGAGTAGCTGGGACTACACATGCGTGCCACCACATCCAGCTAATTTTTGTATTTTTAGTAGAGACGGGGTTTCATCACATCGGCCAGGCTGGTCTTGAACTCCTGACCTCAGGCAAACTGCCTGCTTTGGCCTCCCCAAGTGCTGAAATTATAGGCATGAGCCACCACACCCAGCCTAGTCTGTGCATTTCTTTAATAAATGGACTTCCCTACCATGTAATTGGGGAAGTATCAGCACAGGAGATGCATAAATAATACAAAGGCCCAATAAAAATGAACTGACATAGACAACTGAGTAAACTGAGAGGACATAAGCCAATGGCCCAGTCACATACCTGTTTGCACATCGACATGCTTTCTGCCTTCCACGGGTTCAGGTGTTTGTGGTCTGAGCTGCTCTTGGGCTCGTTTTCTGGCAAGAGCCCTCTTCTTAGCCTCCCGTTGTCTATGAAGCTCTAGAGCATCAGGCTGTCCAGGCTAACAGAGATAGAAAAGACTTCTAGAATTTAGAAATACTTCTTAAAGCATACAGGAACTGCCATTCGAAAAGCAATTCCTGGGTAGTATAAAAGCATTTGTCATAATGTTTCCTGATTATCAGTGACTTGATTAAAATTGTATTGGAAATAGATACAATTTATCAATATTAAATTGATCAAAATTGTATTGTCAGATAATTACAAAGATGTTTGACAAAGCATAAAAGTAACTTCAAAGTAGGGCTGTTAACTGGAATAGAGGGGTGTATGATCCTATCTATACATTTACAAAATACAAACATTTCCTTTTTAATTTATTCATTGACTTGCTGATTATTCAGGAGTATGTTAATTTCTACATATTTTTGTAGCTTCTAAGGTTCCTCTTATTATTGATTTCTAGTTTTACTTCATTGTGGTCAGCAAAGAAACTTGATATGATTTCTACTTTTTTTTTTTTGAAAGAAAGAAAAAGAAAAGGAGAAAGAGAGCAAAAGAAAGAAAAAAAAAGAATGAAAGAGAGAAAGAAAGAGGAAAAGAAAGAGGGAGAGAGAACGGGATTCTTATTTTATTGCCCAGGCTAGAATGCAGTTTAAAAATGGGTATTAAAAACCTCTTTTATGCCAATAATTGTGCTTAACAATGGAGACAGGAAGGAATAGGGGATGAAAATAACAAATAAGCAGCCAACCAATAT
>CAUYQU010004793.1:0-22016 GCA_963574635.1 Cheracebus regulus
TTTTTCTAAAATCTCTTCCTCTTTCTTTCTCTTTCATTCTTTTTTTCTTTCTTTTGATGTTTCTTTCTTTCTCCTTTTCTCTCTTTTTCTAAAATCTCTTCCTCTTTCTTTCTCTCTTTCATTCTTTTTATAAAAAAAAAAGAAAGCTCATTGTAAATTATATATTTTAAGATGAACTGTGCACTAGTATGAGCTATGTATTGAGGCATACATGTAGCTTTATAATGAAGAAATTGTCTGTATAATGCTCTTATGTACTTCTAATTTGTTTTGAAATATGAATTCAAGTTGATTATTTAGCTCTAGTTCTCAGTAATGAAAGCTTACCATATTTCTCTTATGTTTTTTCAGCCCCAAATTGCCTTGACAACCATTATATGTTGAAATACAGATGTGGAGAGTTCAAAAGGAGGGGTTGGTGGAAATAGTGGTTTGTAACTGTGAAAGACAAAGATAGCATGAGGTATAATAGCAGAAAAGGATAGCAGCAGTAGAAAGCTGAGCAGCTGATCAGTGATTCTAGAAACAGGAGACATAAGGATTTTTTTAAAGTTATGTATATTTTAAATTTTATATTTTGGTCTTAGTGTAGAAATATGATCATCTCATGATAGATATGGTTTCATAAGCAGTTATGTTATATGCTAGCCATATTGGAAATAAATTATTTTTAAGCCATACTTAGTTTGTATGTCTTGACTCCTCTTTCTAGTATTTACATTGATATTTCCTTTTGTTTAAATCTAAACAGCAAGCTCTAATACATCCCTGCTTGCATATATTTTAATTCAGTATATTTTCTTGTCACCTCACACTTTATTTATAACATATATTACTAAACTGTTCATGGTCCTGATTTAAGTATAAGCTGGGAATTGTTGCATTTTAATATACAACATTTGCATATATATTAAGATGTAGTCATTTATAAAATATAGTAGTCTTACTGGGCATTGTTATAAAAGAAGTGTCTCTCAGCATTTCTATTATAAAATCAAAAATTTTTAAGGAGTTTCTGACTTGTCTGTTTCTAAATTGCTTTGGGATAAAACCTAGTATAGAAGCTGTCAACTGAAATCTAAATTTTGTTATTTATAGAAGGTAAAATTGAAGCTAGTTTATTTTTGACTACTTTTTGTCACTACACTGAAAACATTCTCTTTTATTTTTATAGATTCAGGTGCTTTTTACCTGATATTTATTTATTTCCCATGAACTTAAGTGAGGAATTGGAAACTGAGAGCTACTCAAGTGGACTTATTTATTTACCTGTGTTGTATCATAAATTTATTTATTTATTGTTAAAACAGAGACAGGATCTTGCTATGTTTCCCAAGCTGGTCTCCATCCTCCTACTTCAGCTACCCAAAGTGGTGAGATTACAGGCGTGAGCCACTGCACCTGTCCATGTAAAGTTTTTGATACATTTATTTGAAAAGTATTTACCAAGTGGATGCATCAAATATTTCGTTAGAACCACCTTGTAACATAAAAGTATCTGTATAAAGCCTGTAGGTAGCTAGATCCAGATTTACGGTGAGCAGAGAAACTCAGTTAGTGACTGCAAAGTAATATCACTTTAGAAGAGTCAAAGAGAAGTAAGAACCCCTACTATTGATCATGAGACAACTATTCACTTTCTCAACCATAAAAGCTGTCTCCACAATCTCATTATAGCTGATACTTTTGTAAGTCATTAACCTGGTTGATTGCTATGCCTTCCACCTTTTTGTGAGATATCATTGCTGTTACGGTAGTAGGTGATTCTTTCAAATTACTTTTAAAAACTCTTGAGAACCAAAGTTATTATCTAATTTTGAACCTGAGAATGTGGGATATTCTTATGAAACTGATTACCTATATAAAAGATTAACATTGGGTTGCTATAGAACTTCAAACATAAGTATCTGAAATTGAAAGAGTTTACTCATTTACTCATTTATAAGTTTTCAACAAATATGGCTGGGCACTGTGGCTCACACCTGTAATCCCAGTGCTTTGAGAGGCCAAGGTAGGTGGATACTTGAGTTCAGGAGCTTGAGACCAGCCTGGCCCACATAGAGAAACCTTGTCTCTACTAAAAGTACAAAAATTAGCTGGGCGTGGTAGTACACACCTATAATTCCAGCTACTTGGGAGACTGAGACAAGAGAATCACTTGAACCTGAGTGGTAGAGTTTACAGTGAGCCCAGATCGCACCACTGCACTCCAGCCTGGGTGACAGAGTGAAACTCCATCTCAAAAAAAAAAAAAAAATCATTCAACAAATATGTGTATCTTACCCTCTATGTTCCAGGTGCCATATGCAGAATATATGATGAGCAAAATAAGTATGGCCCCTACCCTCGTAGAGGACATATAAGTAAAGATAGAATAAATCATTCTTACTTATTTTGATCAAGTTTAGTAATATTCCAAAGGCTTACCCTTTTATAAATAATTCACAGTGCAGAAATATACATTTGAATGTACAGATTTTTAATATTTATTGGAATGTAAAGATTAAAACATATTACTTTAGCTATATGTAAACTCTTATTTCCACATTAATGAAATCTTTTTGCCTTTATATGTATTTTTAGTTTGTAATTGCTTTAATTGATTTTTATGTATTTTTCTTGTATTCAGCCATCTTAACAGCATTATTTATTCTAATATTAGGTTGATGTAAAAGTAATTGCGGTTTTTGTCATTTTTTTTTAAATGGCAAAACCACAGTTACTTTTGCATCAGCCTAGTAGCTTTTCAGTAGAATTCCTAAGTGGGTGATGTTCTCTCTGACCATGTTTGTATCTCTTAATTGTTTTACTTTTCTTATTGTATTGTCTAGCATCACCAGTTGAAATTTGAATAGTAACAGTGATAGTGGTCGTCTTTGTCTTATATATGATATTGATGGCAGTGTTTCTCCTCTTTTACTCTTAAGAGTGATGTATGCTGTAGGTGTCTAGGACATCCTTTTTATCAAGTTAAGGGTGTTTCCTTTTATTCCAAGTTTACGGAGATTTAATGATTTAGAACAAATAAGATTCTGTTTATATCATGGCAGTCAAAGCAATTTGGACCAATATTCATGCTAAGGAGAATTTAAAAATTGGATAAAATATGAAAAATAGATTCTTACAAGTATCTGGGAGCAGATGAGAACTCATAGAAATAAGCATATTCTTTCAAAATCACTTGTTTTAAGGATGTTTGTTGATCATAGCTTACCAGTTTTGAAGCTAAGTTCTGCCTTCGTATACTTCACAAGACTGAGGAGTATAAGTCAAAATTTGGAGTCTGCTGAGGTTGGGAATTCTGTCCTGTACTTTGCTTGAACCACCAAAGGCTGAGCTTTCAGGGTAGCAGAACTTGGCTCTCTCAAGAACTTGCAGCACAACTTTTCATTATCATCTGCTGGATCATATAATCTTAAAACTAGAATTTAGATTAAGATAGTTCTGGATTCTCTTCCAAGCTCTAGCAGAGATAAAGGAAAGTTCTCTTTGGAAGAGGATGTTGTCAGCCAATGTATCAGTTTATTTATTTTTTTTCAAGTATATTATTCAGTGCACAGGCCAAGATAATCAGGTATGGAAGGATGAAAGACACTTTGGGTAAAACCTAGTAGGTACAATAGACTATAGAAATATACTCAGTGAAAATGAGATATTGGAATTATTAGACATAGACTATAAAACAACTAAACTTGCTATGTTCAAAGAAATAGGCCAAAAATAAAAATTTAGCCACAAACTGGAAATTAAAAATTATCCAGCAAATAGGAAAGCAGTAAGATAATGGTAAAACTGAAAAACATACTATTTAAAACTTAGTCATTAGATTATACATGAGCTTAGATATAGGTATGAAGAGAATTAGTGAACTGGTTGTATATGAGATTAGATACAGATTTGAAGAGAATTAGGTCAGAATACAGTCTGCAATGCAATGTGGAAAGGGGAAAATCCAAAGAAGATGGTAAGATATAGATATTTAGTGCAAAGAACCAGAAATCCAGGGAACAAGCTTGAATTCCAAATTCTGTCCTAAGCTTATGTAATACATTTGAGACACATAATTTTTATGCCTCTGGGTCTCATCATCACTTCTTAGTGGGCACTGCTGTTAATGCAATTTTTAGCTTTAACAGCAGTTCATAGTCCAAAGATTGCTTAAGTTTTCTGCTATAATTTCTCATTTTTTCCATGTAACCATTTAATGAAAGCATTTACTAAATATCTAAAATTTGTCAGATCCTAAGATAGTTGCCAGGAATGGATTATAAAACAGTTTGTTCATTAGAAGCTCAAATACTACTGTCAAGTGTCAGCTTATAGCTGAGCAGCTGAGGCTGAATTCCTGGAAATGCCCTGTTGAAAGCCCAGAGTCAAATAGCATTTTGAGAACTATTAATTTTTATGAATTACATTCAAGAATAACATGGCCTCCTTTTCTAGCCTTCCTCAGAAAAGAGCATCACCAGAAGATATTCTGAAACTTTCAACTTAATCAAACGAATAACACAAACGAAGGGTGGAATTTGGAATTCAAGCTAGCTCTCTAGATTTCTGGTTCTTTGCTTTGAAAAAAGAACTGGAAGACCCAGGTTCTCGAACTACTACTACTTATGCTGACCTCATTGTTTTCTTCACTCCTTTAACTTTGGCAGTTTCAAAAATAATTTGTTAGATCACACTCTGAGCAAATCATTTAGCTAGTCTATATTTTAGATTCTTTAAAAAAAAACACTTTTAAACACACTCTGAAAGATTTATTGTGTTTAGAAATGTGAATTAAAATATATTCTAAATTCTAAAAAAAAAAACAGGAATGAGTTTTAAAAATTGTTGATTTGTGGGAGTTCTTTATATTCTGTATATGAGAGAAAAAGATTTTCTCAGTTTCTGACTTGCCTGTTTATTTTTAAAATTGTGTCATTTCATGGGTAGATTGTTTTTAACTTTGTAAGTTTAACTTGTCAATTTTTTTTTTTTTCTGAGATGGAGTTTTGCTCTGTTACCCAAGCTGGAGTGCAGTGGCGCAGTCTTGGCTCATTGCAACCTCAACCTCCCAGTTTCAAGCGATTCTCCTGCTTTGACCTCCTGTGTAGCTGGCTATAGACATGTGCCACCACACCCAGCTAATTTTTGTATTTTTAGTAGAGATGGGGTTTCACCATGTTTGCCAGGCGGGTCTCAAACTCCTGACCTCAAGTTATCTGCCCACCTTGGCCTCCCAAAGTGCTGGGATTACAGGCGTCAGCCACCACGCCCAGCCTGTTCTTTTATGGTTAGTACTTTTTTGTGTCCTAAGACAACTTTGCCTACCTCAAGCATGAAGACATCCTATGTTTTCTTCTAGAAACTTTTTGATTCTGGTCTAAGCCTATGATTCATTTCAAATTAATTTTTGTGTATAGTGTGAGACAGAAGTTGAGATTCACATTTTCCTATACAGATGTCTAGTTTTCTAAAATCAAATGTAAAAATGCTTTCTCCCATTTAATTGACTTAAAGCCTTGGTTGAAAAAAAATGTATATATAGGTAGGTAGGTAGGTAGGTAGGTAGGTGGGTACATAGATACATAGATAGATAGATATCCTTCCTTATGGAGTGGCTGTTTCTGAATTCTCAATGCTTTTTTCTACCTCATACTATGTGTTCTTGATTGCTGTAGAGTAAGCCTTCTGGATTTGTTTTTAAAGATTATTTTAAAGGTCATTTTAGATTGTGTGTATTTCCATAGCAGTTTTAGAATTAGCTTGTTAATTTGTGCTAGGATTTTGCTAGGGATAGTGTTGACTCTGTTGCTCAATTTTGAGAGAATTGCTACCCTAACAGTATCGAGTCTTCTGATCCATAAACATGAAATATCTTGTCATTTATTTATATCTTTAAATAATTCTCTCAGTAGTATTTTATAGGCTAATAGAGGTCTTGTACATATTTCATTGGGTTTATTTCTAGTTTTTTAAAATTTTATTTTGTTACATGTTGCTAGTACAAAGAAACATAACTGAGTTAGTATATTGACCTGTCATACTACATTTCTGAAATCATTTATTCTAGTAATTTCTGTAGATTCCATAGGGTTTTTTGTGTATGTAATCATGTCATCTAGGAATACGAAAGCTTTCACTTTTCAATATTTATGGCTTTTCTTTTTCTTGCCTTAGTGCACTGACTAGGATTTCAGTACAATGTAGAATAGAAGTGGTAAGAATGTATTTACTCATCTTGTATTGATCTCTTAGGAAAAGCATTTAATGTTCCACAACTAAGTATATAATGTTAGCTGTAGTTATTTCATGGACATCATCCATTAGCTTGAGATAATTCTGTTCCTAGTTTGCTGAGAGTTGTTATTATTAATGAGTATTGAATTTTGTCTAATGATTTTTCTGTATTTGTTAAAGTGATCACCTAATTTTTTTCCTTTATTCTGCTAATGTGATAAATTATATTAAATCAACCTTGTATTCCTGAAATTAAATCATTTTGTCATGATATGTTATTGTTTTTTATTTTGCTAAAATTATTTTTCTATTTTAAGGACTTTCTATGTTCATAGGTGATGTTGTTCTATAATTTTCTTCTCATAATAGCTTTGTAACAGTTTATTGTTAAACTTAAGACTCTAGCTTTTTGGTTTCATATTTCATAAATTTCTTCATTTTAAGTTTCTTCTACTTTGCCAAGGTTTATTATAGTTATTTTCTACTTTTTAGTTGAAGTTTTTGAATTATAAATATACTTACCTATGAGTTTTCCCCTATATAAATAATTAATAAATATTGTATAGTATTTATCATTAAAGACATGAAACATTGTAGTAGGAATACTATATACCTCAGTCACAGATAAGGTTGCAGTAATGAGTGTGTAGATATTCAGGGTTTCTGGTGGCCATTCCTCTTCTGTGAATCCTGTATGGTCTTTGTAGATCTGGCCTTTAACCTCTAGATTATAACCAAGAAGACAAGTCAGTGATCAGGTCATGTTAAGTTTTATAGACCCTACCTTGCTACTCTAGGGCCAAATTTGTTGACTTTACTACTGACATTTTGGACTGTATAATCCTGTCTTGGGAGGGAAAGAAGACTCTCCTATGTACTAAAAGATGTTTAGTAGCATCTTTGGCTAGTTGTCCATAGCAGCCTTACTTGTGACAATTAAAAATGTCTGTAGATGTTACCAAATGTCCTGGGGTAGGGTGAGGCCAAAATTGCAACCTAGATGGCAACCACTTCTCTAGGTTGATTTCTTTTTTTCTTGAGATGGAGGCTCACTCTGTTACCCAGGCTGGAGTGTAGCAGCATGATTTTGGCTCACTGCAGCCTCTGCCTCCCAGGTTCAAGAGGTCCTCCCGCCTCAGCCCTCCAGTAGCTGGGATTACAGGCATGCACCACCATGCCTGGCTAATTTTTTTTTTTTTTTTTTTTTTTTAATTTTTAGTAGAGACGAGGTTTCACCATGAAACCAGGCTGATCTCGAACTCCTGACCTCAGGTGATCCACTGCTTTGGCCTCCCAAAGTGCTGGGATTACAGGTATAAGCCACCATGCCTGGCCTTCTTTTTGTCATTTATGTAGACCTAGTAGATTTCTGTGTAATGTATATATTAAATTGCCTTTTCAGTAATAGCAAACCAGGAGGAACATGGCAAAGTCAGCTGTTAACTGCATTAAACAGTAGGAAAGTTATGGATTAGATATTATCACTTCTACCTTATTTGATATCACAAGTAGTATCTGAACTAAGGACTAAACATATATGGACTAAACATATATGGAACCAAACACTACATGGTTCAAATAACTGAAAAGTATAAAGGAATGGTATATGTCTATTCTGTGTCTGCTGCTTAGATGTTTCCTAATAATTCTTTTATTAATCAGGGTGAAATACATTAAAAAATTTTTGAATAAGGGTGAATATACATTCATAATCTTGGACAGAAAGACATATTACTTGTTTCTCACTTATATGATAAATGTCCTGTGTATGCTTCACAAACTGCAATGATGGTGGCCCATAAAACATTATAAATAAATGGTAACTTGTTACAATAGCTATATATTTCAGAGGGAGTATATGTTACTCAGTCTTCCTAATTTTTTCTCATTGTTAGAAATACAGCGGGGTTTTTTTTTTTTTGCCATTTCCTTTCCATTATAAATAAATATTTGTCTGAAAAGTGTTTTGTATATAGGGTTTTAAAAATATAAAGCCAAATTGCTTCTCCAAAGGATTAGGCAGCCTCCAGAGTTTTCTTGACATTGTTTATTCCCTGCCACCCTAACTTAAAAAAACACTTAACTCATTCATTTAACACTGAAGTGTGTAAGGTGTGCTAATCTTAAAATATTATACATACCTCAATAACTACTTTCAAGATCTAGAACATTTTTAATATGTATAGGAGATTTCCTCTTGGGTCTTTATATTCAATGCTCCCTCTCAGTGGTAACCAATATATGACTTCTTTAAATATTTATTAGTTTTGCCTGCTCTTAAACTTCACGTAGATAGAATCTTTTAATGTCTTCTTTCTTGTGGTATGATGCTGAGATCTATCCATGTTTTTGCATGAATCCTCAGTGTATTCTTTTTTGTTGTTTTATAGTATTACACTTGCATTATGTACTACAAAATGTCCATTCTCCTCTTGATAGCTGAGTTATTTCTAGTTGGGGCTATTATGAATAAGCTGCTATAAACATCTATGTGTATGTTTTATGGGATTCACATGCACTAATTTCTTTTGTGTATATACCTAGAAGTGTGACTGCTGGATTTTAGCTGAAGCGTATGTTTAGTTTTAGTTGGTTCTGTCAAGCAGTTTTCTAAAGTAATCGTACTGATTTAATCTCTAACCATTAATATGAGAATTCCAGTTGTTCTACATCCTTATCAACAGTTAGTTTGTCTGTTTCTATGATTCTTGCAGGTGTGTTTTGGTATTTCTTTGTGTTTTAAAAATGTGTTTCCCTGTTGAGTACTGTTTATTGTCTACTTGGATATCCATTTTTGTGAAATGGTGGTTCATTTTTTTGTTCACTTTAAAATAGCATTATTTGTTTTTTCTTATTGATTTGTAGGAATTCATGATATATTTTGGATGTGAGCCCTTTGTCAGATGTGTTGCAGTTATCTTATTTCAATCCATGGCTAGTAATTTCATTTGCTTAATGGTGTCTTTTGCTATAAAAAGTTCTTTCTTCTAATTTAGCTCAGGTTATCAAATTTTTCTATTCAGATATATGTGTGTTTTATTCAAGAAGTGTTTTCTACCTTATAAAAATTATATCGTTTTCTTCTAGAAGCTTGATTGTTTCAGCTTTTACATTTAGGTCTATGATCATACTCAAATTAATTTTTTGAATACTATGAAATAAAGTTTAAGGTTAATTATATTTTCCATATGGATATCTAGTTGTTCCAATACTTAATTACAATGGTATCTTGGTTATAAATCAAGTGACCGTATGTGTGCTCACCGTTCTAAACTTCGATAGCAATCTCCCTAAGCATCCTACTTGTATACACTTACTATAACAATGTTTAAATAATTCTGGTTGAGTGCAGTCACTCATACCTGTAATCTCAGCACTTTGGGAGGCCAAAGTGGGCAGATCACCTGAAGTCAGGGATTTGAAACCAACCTGGCCAACATGGTGAAACCCCACCTACTAAATATACAAAAAAATTAGCTGGGTGTTGTGGCTGGTGCCTATTGTCTCAACTAGTTGGGAGGCGGAGGCACAAGAATTGCTTGAATCTGGGAGGCAGAGGTTGCAGTGAGCCAAGATCATGCCACTGCACTCTAGCCTGGGCAACAGAGCGAGACTCTGTCTCAAAATAATAATAATAAAAATAATAATAATAAATTCTGTTCATGCTAGTTGCGCTTACTTAACAGTTGAATCTCTCCTCCTTTCTTTCCATGTATAAGAGTATAGATAATTTGAACCAATAATCCATTTCCAAATTTTTTGTTTCATTTATTCTTTCTTTGGAAATGATTTTCATTTTTTTATTTGTAAGCACACTTTTCACGAGGTGCTAACCTGGGAAGAATTGGCGTGATCACCAGCAGAGAGAGGCACCTTGGATCTTTTGATGTGGCTCAAGTGAAAGATGCCAATGGCAGCAGCTTTGCCACTTGATTTTCCAACATTTTTGTTATTGGCAAGGGCAACAAACCATGGATTTCTCTTCCCCGAGGAAGGGGTATCCACCTCACCACTGCTGAAGAGAGAGACAAAAGACTGGCGGGCAAACAGAACAGTGAGTGAAATGGTCCCTGGGTGACATGTTAGATCTTTCTACGTAATTAAAAATAATGTGGCATGAAAAAAATAAAATAAAAGTAATGGCTCCGTGCTGGCCTTTTACAAATTTTGCATGATAACCTTTATATTTATATGTAACACTTGAGAATTTAGAAGCTTTTACATTTTCAATAATCAACTTTTAAAATAGTGGCTATCACTGCTTATATCACAACATATTCTGCACAAAGTAGTTAATATGTATAGTTTCGCTTACATTACTTCAACTTGTTTTACCTTCAGGCCATATCACAAATATAGTGGGAGCTCTGGAAATTAGGAAAGAAAACAAATTGGAAGTCAAGCTATTTGGAGGGCAGAGATAAGAGGTTGCCAGTTATAGGGATTTTATTATGATTCTCTTCACCAGAGGGTACAACCTTACAAAGCCGTGATCAGTTATTATGTCATGTGAGGTTTTTCTTTTTGCAAACTAAACTTTGTGAGCCTAGATCTCAGATACATACGACTGGGGACTTTTAACATTTCCTTTTCTTCCTGCTGTTTTATTTTATACTTTATTATTTGGTATGCTCCAAGGTACTTTGAGGAATCGATTTAAATATTATCTCTCTATACATTTTTTTATAACCAAAAGACAATAATAATCTGAACATCCCAAGATAGGAATATGTTACCTAATGTTCAAGGAGAGGAATTAACTTCAAATTCCAACATAAAGGCTTTTGACATCTCTGGTAGCAACTACCGCATTTTTTAATTGATTAGGAATGAGAATTTAAAATTTTTTCTCATATGAAAAACTGTTTCTAAAATAAACTAAGCTTTCTGATTTTTCTGTTTTTTTTTTTTTTTAGGTTCTTGTGATTTATAAATTGGTATTTTAAAAATTACATTTTGTTGAATAGAAGACATCCCTGTCTCATAAAGTTTCGGGAGAAAATGGAGGAAAAGTCTGTTATATATAATATCTGATCATTTATAGTCAGCTTCAGAATTTTAGAGGCTTGAAGAATATGTCTATTATACATGAAATTGATATGTTAAATATAATAGACATGTTGAGTTTTGAAAATATGTCAGTCAGTTAATTAGACTAGAAAATAGAATGCATGTGAGTGTGAGTAATATGTGTATATGCATATAGAAATACTTCTAAAATTAATATTTAATAGACTTTTTAGAGCAGTTTTAGGTTCACAGCAAAATTGAGCAGAAGGTGTACAGATTGTCCATATATCCCATGCCTCAACACATCCATAGCCTTTCCTATGATCAGCATCCTCCGCCAGAATGGTCTACTTCTTATACTTGATGAACCTACATTGACACATCTTTATCACCCTGAATCTGTAGTTTACATTATACTCTTGGTGCTGTACATTTTATGGGTTTTGACAATATATAATGACATATATCAACTGTTATAGTATCATACAGACTAATTTCATCTCGTAAAAATCCTATGTGTCCTGCCTATTGATCCTTCTCTCCCTGACCCCTGACATGCACTAATCTTTTTATTCCCCCAGAGTTTTGCCTTCTCCAGAAAGTCATAGCTTATATCATAACATATATTAAGTATATAGCTTTCTCAACATTGTATATAGCCTTTTCTGATTGGTTTCTTTCACTTACTAGTATACATTTAAGTTTCTTCTATGTCTTTTTATGACTTTATGGCTTATTTCTTTTCAGTACTGAATAATATTTTGCTGTGTGTAGTATCACAGTTTATCTATTTACCCACTGAAGGACATCTTGATTTCTTACAAGTTTTGGCAGTTATCAGTAAAGCTGATAACACATATAAACTTTTGTGTGTAGGTTTTTGCATGGATATAAGTTTTCATCTACTTCGAATAAATACCAGGAAACATGATTACTGGATCATATGGTAAGAATATGTTTACTTTTGTAAGAAAGTGTCTGTCTTCCAAAGTGGCTGTACCAATTTGCATCCTCACAAGCAAGGAATGAGAGTTTCTTTTGCTACACATCCTCACTGTAATTTGGTGGTGTCAGTATTCAGGATTTTGGTGATTTTAATAGATATGTAGTGGTATCTTATTGTTGTTTTAATTTGCATTTCCACGATGACGTATAATATAAAACATCTTTTTATATGCTTATTTGCCATTCATATATCTTATTTGATGAGGTGTAGTTAAGATCTTTGGCCAATTTTTAAATTGGCTTGTTTTCTTATTGTTGAGTTTTAAGAGTTCTTTGTATATTTTGGATAACAGTTCTTTATATGATGTGTCTTTTGCAGATATTTTCTCCCAGTTTTTGGCTTGTCTTCTCATTCTTTTGACAGTGTCTCAGCAGAGCAGACATTTTTAATTTTAATGAGGTCTCTCTTATCAACATGTCTCTCATGGACCATGCATTTGGTGTTATATCTAAAAAGTCATTGCCAAACCCCAAAGTCATCTAGATTTTCTCCTAGGTTTCATCTTTTGTAGTTGTCTTACAATTCTTGGAGATTCTGTTCTGGTTCCCCTCATCCCCCTAGTCTTGTTTCCCTTTGCTTTCAGTTTTGGAACTTTCGACTGAGATATACACAAACTCAGAGACTCTTTCTTCAGCCATTTCCAGTCTACTAATATGTCCATCAAAGGCATTGTTTATTTATATTGAAGCATTTTTGTTCTCTAGCATTTCTTTTTGATTATTTCTTAGAATTTCCATCTCTGTTTACATTATCTGTTAGTTTTTGCATTCTGTTTACTTTATCCATTAGAGCCCTTGGCATATTAATCATAATTTAAAAAAATGTCTGGTCTGATAATTCCAGTATCATTAGCATGTCAGAGTCTGGTTCTGATGCGTACTTGTCTTTTCAGACTGTGTATTTTGCCTCTTAGGATTCCCTATACTTTTTTCTTCATAGCCGGGCATGATGTATGGGTAAAAGGAATTGCTTTAAATAGGTTTTTAGTAATATATACGTAAGTGCAGGGGTGGGGGGATATTCTATAGTCCTATGAGTACATCTCAGTTTTTTAATGAGCCTGTGCCTCTGGAATGCGAAGTTTACCAGTGCTTCTCAGACTCTTGCTCACTGCCCTCCTCCCTCTGTAGGTGGGACAGAATGACTAGGAGGCTGGAGTTACATATTTCCCTTCTCTCTGGTATGTTCAGCTTTGTTATAAACCCAACAGGTTGGGTTCTGGTAAACTAGTTGCTTCTGAGAGTAGATCCTTTTAAGAATAGAGTACTCCTGCATATTTCAAAATGACCACTTCCCCCTTCCTTCTGCCAGAGCACCAGCTTTTTCTCTGACATTGACTGTGAGAACCTGATTGAGCTCATGGAGGTAAAACTCACAACAGTGTGGGGACCCCCTCTTAGTGAGTTCTACTGGAGTTTTTGACCCTCAGATTTGTCAACACTGAGCCTCCATCAATTTGTCGTTTAGAGTTTAGGTCTTCCTGCTATGACACTCATTCCCAGGGACATTTCTGCTTGTAGGTTTCTACACTGATAAATTATGGTTCTTCATATCTACCTGTCTACCTGTCTAGTTTTGGGGGCACTGATTTGTTTGCCCTGTGACCTCACCTCTCTTACAAATCCAAGGAAATTGTTGGTTTTTCAGTTTGTTCAGTTTTTTACTTGTTAGGACAGGGTGACAACTTATAAGCGCCTTTCATGCCAGACATGATACCATCCCCGAATTGATTTTTTAAATATCCCATATCCTTATAAAAGTAATAGGAGACAACCTAAAATAAAAACATAAGACTCCCTCCCTCCCGCTAAAATAGCCTAAGACAGAAGATACACTTGAATAAATGTAGAGGAAGGGGGTAGGAAAGCTGTATCAAAATATCCAAACAATAGATATGACCCTAATTTACCCAGAATTCTCAAGCTCCAGATATCATGGCAAACAGGGATACTGTTAGAATTTGCCTAATTCTCCACTGGCAATATGAAACCAATTTTCTTTAACTGTTGCACATACACAAAACTCTTCCCTTCCAAGGTTTATGCCATTAGAACATCCACTTCCTATCTTTGTCTTTTATATTATCTATTAAGTTGTATGCCAGTGACATTCAAACTTGATTCTATGCGTGAAATTACCTGGGTTTCTTGTTAAGTTGCAAATTCTGATTCAGCAGGCCCCAAGTGGGGTCTTAGATTTTGCGTTATTAACAAGCTTCTTCTAGTTGATGCCATTGGACCACACTGTAAGTACCACAAAGGTTCCAAAGCAGCCATCAATATTTACTAACAACTTTACCAGCTGGCCTGTAGTCTTTTCACATTGACCTGGGCCATAATCCTAGGTTATCTCATTTATTTTTTTGAGACAGAGTCTTACTCACTGTGTCACCCAAGCTAGAGTACAGTGACATGAACTCGGCTCACTGCAACCTTTACCTCCTGGGTTCAAGTGATTCTCCTATCTCAGCCTCCTGAGTAGCTGGGATTACAGGTGTGTGTCATCATGCCCAGTTAATTTTTTTTTTTTTTTTGTATTTTTAGTAGAGATGGCATTTCACCATGTTGGCTAGGCTGGTCTTGAACTCCTGACCTCAAGTGATCCACCTGCCTCAGCCTCCCAAAGTGCTGGGATTACAGGCGTGAGCCACCACACCTACCATTTCTTTTAATTCTTTCATTTCAATTTTATAAATTTTATTTTCACTACATTTTTCAGCCCTAATCTTACCTAGATTTTATCATTAGAACTCTCCCACCTCTAAATACTGTATTTCAGGGTACTACTTGGATTTTAACTTTCTAACTTTCTTACTACCTACTTATAGGGAGCTGCATCGCTAAACTCAGTGAGATTTCCAGATCCTGACATCATTATTTTCCCTGAGCCTAACAGGCTCCTTCTTACAGTGTATTCCTTGCTGAACCTTCTTACAGTGTATTCTTTGCCTCCACCCTTTAAATGACTTTCATACCTTCATCCTTCCTGTCTTTTGGTTACCCATCCCTGTATCAGAATTGCAGTTCAGCTTCTCCATTTTTATAGCTAGGTTGCTGAATATATCTGACAGAAAATTAAAATGCAAAAATTAAAAGAGATTCTCCAGATTGGTGCCATTACAAATTTATGGTATTCATTCTCGGTTGGGCTCTTGTTTTTTGTTTTTGCTTTTTTAATTGAGACATAGTCTTGCTCTGTTGCTGAGGCTGGAGTACAGTGGCAGGATCTGGGCTCACTGCAACTTCTGCCTCCCGGATTCAAGCAATTCTCCTGCTTCAGCCTCCCAGGTAGCTGGGATTACAGGCACACACCACCACACCTGGCTAATTTTTGTATTTTTAGTAGAGATGGGATTTCGCCATGTTGGCCAGGCTGGTCTCAAACTCCTGACCTCAGGTGATCCACCTGCCTTGGCCTCCCAAAGTGCTGTGATTACAGGAGTGAGCCACCATTCCCAGCTTATTGAGCTCTTAATGCTGCTGTTTTTTGATCCCAAACTTTCCTGGATGAAGAAGGTATTCTTTTGCATGGGTCTCAAAAGTTTACCACTGGAGAGAAAACAGTTTTGAGGAACTAAAGGAGAGATTTGTGGGTGTGTGTGAGTGTCCATGTATATAAGGATGAAGTATCTGGAAAACAGAAAATGTTGTTTAGTGTTTCCTAGCAGTTAATAAATGAAAGAACCCAAACTCTTCAAGTGCCTCTTGCTATGTCTCTTCCTATTGTCAGATTAAGCCGTAACTCTCTGTTTCTCATCTTACCCAGGTTAAGGATAATATATTCTTTGATTGCTGAAGAAAGTGTTATTTGTCTAGGAGAAGGCTTAGCATCTAGAATGGGAGAGGATGAGGAAAAAGAGATATAAGGACAGTTTTTACCAAGAGATATAATAAAAATAAAGTGAAAATGGGAAGAAAATATCTCTTAGGTGAGAGAAGGTAGATTTACAAAGGCATTTGAGGCTATGTCACTCAGCCTTATGTCATAGACATGAATATAAAGAACTTATTTTGTATTACAAATACTGTTAATAGACATTTCTTGTGGATTTTTACGTTTTGTACTTAAAACAGGCAGTTTGGAAATCTTCTGTGTATTTTTGAATAATTGATATTCTGAATGCCATTTGTCATCTATGAAGATATTTGATGAAAGAAATTTGCGTTTAAACATTCATGATGATTTCAAGTAGGAAAAATACACAGAAGAATGATGCACTTAATTATGTTTTTTTTAAAAATGAGTGCCACGAAAAGCACTTAAAAATAAGATAAAATGTGGTATATAAAGAACAATTATATCTTAGAATTTAAATTATTTTTTGATTGTACACAGGATAATAGAATGTGTATTTTAATGTATACATTATACTGAAAGATCTTGTAGATCTTTAAAAAAATCTTTAGACACAGCTTAAATATCACCTTTACATTTAACCCTTTGTAAATGAACGTATTCTCCTTTCTTTCAGAGTTTCCTTTAGGTCCAGGATATTTCTCTCTCTAATTACTGAAATATTTGGTTTGCATTTGTGGTGGTTGAAATTATATCTGCACTTACTCTGTTTTCTCACTTTGTAGTTTGTAGCTTGCAATACTGTTTCTTTTACTCCTTAAGGGTACATCAGTAGAGTCCATTGAAGAAGAGCAGTGCTGATATTGGGAAATGTAGCCCAGAATTACGATTTGCATATAAAAAAGAGACATTCCATCCTGGAACACAATTGCTAATAAATAAGCTATGTTTACACATAAATGCAGTTATAAGATCTAATGGAAATAAATAGGATTTGTTTAACTGTTATCCATAAGATAATATATATAAATGATTCATTACATAAGGGTGATTTCATTTGTCATTTTGTCTCACCAGTTAGTCAGATACTCTGTAAATATATATTACCAAAGCAGGGTAACATTCTAATTTTGAGACAGAGTCTGGCTCTTTAGCTCAGGCTGGAGTGTAGTGGTACAATCTCAGCTCACTGCAGCCTCTTCCTCCCAGGTTCAAGTGATTCTCCTGCCTCAGCCTCCTGAGTAGCTGGGATTGCAGGTGCCTGCCACCAAGCTTAGCTAATTTTTATATTTTTAGTAGAGATGGGGTTTCACCATGTTGGCCAGGTTGGTCTCTACCTCCTGACCTCAAGTGATCTGTCTACCTCGGCCTCCCAGAGTGCTGGGATTACAGGCGTGAGGCACTGTGCCCAGCCACATTATAAAATTTTTGTATGTAGAAATGATTATGACAAATATATTCCTTTTCTGTGTGAAAATTTAGGTAATATATCTTTAGAAATCTCATCATTTAGAAAGCAATATTAATTACCTTTGTTGCTGTTATGTTGAAGTTGGGCTCTTTACTTTCCCTTCTCTCTTAAACATTCTCCTTTTTTGTAGGGAAAGTTAAGGGAAACCCAACAGGATAATTTGAATTATTAGTACTCACTTAGAAATGGGACACTGTAAAATTAGCTTCTGAAAAATGAGGTTACCATCTTCTCTTAAAATTAATTGATGGACATTAATTAATAGGTTAATTTGAATTCTATTTCTTCTTTGTTCTGTATTCTGGCTGTTTGTATAGCTCTCCTATCTGTGGTGGTCTACTAGCTCATGTGAGGGATTGATAGTCAGTCTTGGTTAAATAATATTTATTACTATCCTTAAAAATATTTTACCTTGCATGTCTTTGTTAACATATATATATATGGGAAAAAGGTGAGAAAGTTATTTATCTGAGAAAAAAGGGACATTTATCCTATGGGGTGCTATTTTTATCTTAGCAAAAATTGTTTATAGAAAAATGTCATAAAATTATATTTTAGTTTTACTTTCTGAAAATGTTAATTTTTTTGGTCAGGATAAAGACAAATACAATAATAATGATTGGTAAATATTGTTTTAATTTAATCCATATCATAACTAGATGATTTTGTTTCCTAAATCTGCACCTCCCTAAGCGTGTCCCATTGATCAAGTTGCTGAGGCGAAATGCCTAGGACTCGTTCTTGATTTCTTTCTTTCTTTTATTGTATATATACAATCCATTAGCTAGTCCTCTAGACTTTACTTTCCAAATAAATGTTAAATCTGTCTACTTTTCTTCATTTTTTCTACCATTCTAGTAAAAGCTATCGTCTTATCTTGTTTAGAATACTCCAAGAGCCCCACTAATGATCACTTTTGCTTTCTAACCTATCATTCATTGTCCAAGCGGTATCTAGAATGATCTTTAAAGACATCCTGCAATAGGAGGTCTTTAAAGATCATTCTAGGTATTCTATCAGGCAACCAGTTCATTCTTTGGATGCGCCGTTCCAATGAGTGTGTCAGGAAACCAACTATTCTTTGGAAAACTTGAAAATAAAGAGAATCAAATATGTATTCTGCTTTTCCTCTCTCTTTAAAAAATTATTGTTTTAAATGGCTGTAAAATTATATGTATTTATGGAGAACAGTGTGATACTTTAATACATATATACAATGTGTAATGATAAAATGATGGCAATTAGCATGTCCATTGCCTCAAACATTTGCTTTTGGGAACAATCAAAATCCTCTCTTCTGGCTATTTTAAAATATGCAATAAATTGTTGTTACCTATTGGCACTGTATGGTGCTGTAGAACACTAGAAATTATACCTCCTTGCTAGCTGTAATTTTGTATCCATTAACCAACCTCTTCATATTCCGTTCACCTGCTACCCTTCTCAGCCGCTAGTAACTACCATTTTACTCTCTGCTTCTATGAGATGGACTTTTTAAGCATCCACATATGAATGAGAACATGTGAGTGCTGTATTTATCTTTCTGCCTGGTATATTTCACTTAACATAATGTCCTCCAGGTTCATCCATGTTTCCATGAATTACAGGATTTCATTCTTTTTTAAGATGGAGTAGTATTCCTTTGTGTGGATATATCTATATCTATATCTATATGTCTATATCTCTGTATATCTATATATCACATTTTCTTTTTTCGTTCACCTGTTGATGGACACTTAGGTTGATTCCATATCACTATTGTGAATAGTGCTACAATAAATCTATAAGTAAAGATATCTCTTTGATGCACTGATTTTCTTTTTTTTCTTATCATGTATACCCCATAGTGGGATTGCTGGATCATATAGTAGTTCTATTTTTAGTTTTATGAGGAACATCCATACTATTTTCCATCATGGTTATACTAACTTGCATTCCCACCAGTAGTGTATAATAGTTCCCCTTTCTTTCCATCTTTACCAGCATTTGTTCGTTTTCGTCTTTTTGATAATAGACATTCTAAGCAGGGTGAGGTGATGTGTCATTGTGGTTTTGATTTGAATTTCCCTGATGATTAATGATGATGAACATATTTTTCATATACTCATCCATTTGTGTGTCTTTTGCAAAATGTTTGCTCAGTTTCCTTGCCCATTTAAAAAAAAAATCAAATTTTTAATTAATTAATTTTTTTTTTACCATTGAGTTGTTTGAGTTCTTTATATATTCTGGATATTAATGCTTTATCAGATGAATAATTTGCAAATATTTTCTCTCATTCTAGGAGTTTTCTCTTCACTCTGTTGATTGTCTCCTTTGCTGTGCAGAAGATTTTTAATTTGATGTAATCCTGTTTGTCTGTTTGTCGCTGTTGTGGTATATGCTTTTGAGGATTTATTCATAAAATCTTTGCCCAGTCTAACACCATGGGGCATTTTCCCAATGTTGTCTTTCAGTAGTTTCATAGTTTTGGGTCTTACATTGAACTCCTTAATTCATTTTGAGTTTTTTTTGTTTGCACATGGTGACAGGGGTCTAGTTTCATTATTCTGCATGTAGATATAGTTTTCCCAGCACCAGTTATCGAAGAGGTTGTTCTTTCCCCAGTGTTATGTTCTTGATGCCATTATTGAAAATGAGTTGGCTGTAAATGTATGGATTTATTTCTGGGTTCTCTATTCTGTTCCGTTGGTTTACATGTCTGTTTTTATGCCACTACCATACAGTTCTGTTTAGTATAGCTTTGTGGTATATTTTGAAGTCAGGTAATGTGATGCCTTTGGCTTGTTCTTATTGCTCAGGATTGCTTTGGCTATTCAGGGGTTTTTTATGGTTCCATATGATTTTTTTATGGTTCTATATTTTTCTTTCTGTCTAGAATATTATTGGTATTTTGACAGAGATTGCAGTGGATACTATGGTCATTTTGACAATATTAATACTTCCAATTCATGAACATGCAATGTCTTTCCATTTTCTGTGTTGTGTCCACTTCAATTTCTTTCACCAGTGTTTTGTAGTTTTCATTATTAAGATATTTTATCTCCTTGGTGAAATTTATTCTTAGGTTTTTTTTTTTTTTTTTTTTTTTTTTTGAGATGGAGTCTCACACTGTCACCCAGGCTGTAGTGCCATGGTGTGATCTCAGCACACTGCAGTCTCCACTTTCTGGGTTCAAGCAATTCTCTTGCCTCAGTCTCCTGAGTAGCTGGGACTACAGGCGTGTATCACCATGCCCAGCTAATTTTTTTGTATTTTTAGTAGAGACAGGGTTTCACCATGTTGGCCAGGATGGTCTTGATCTCCTGACTTCGTGATCTGCCTGCCTCAGCCTCCCAAAGTGCTGGGATTACAGGCGTGAGCCACCATGCCCGGCCTGGTGTTTTTTCTTTTTTTTTGGTGACTGTTGTAAATGAGATTGCTTTCTTGATTTCTTTTTCAGCTAGTTTGTTGTTGCTATATGTAAGTGCTACTGATTTTTATATGTTGATTTTGTATCCTGTTACTTTACTGAATTTGTTTAGTAATTATAAGAGTTTTTTGGTGGAGTTTAGGGTTTTCTGTACAGAAAGTTATGTCATCTGCAAACAGGAACAATTTGATTTCTTCTCTTCCAATTTGGATTCCCTTTATATTATTTTTCTTGCCTAATTGTATTGGCTAGGACTTTCAGTACTGTGTGGAATAAGAATGGTGAAAATGGGCATCCTTGTCTTATTCCAGTTCATAGAGGAAAAGATTTCAACTTCATTCAGTAAGATGTTAGCTGTGGTTTTGTCATTTATTGCCTTTACTATGTTTAGATGGATACCCTCTGTACCTAATTTGTTGAGAATTTTTATCATGAATGGCTGGAAAATTTTGTTAAATACTTTTTCCTTATTTCTTGAGATGATCATATAGTTTTTGTTCTTTCTGTCTAATGTGATGTATCACAATTTGATACATGTGGTAAACCATCCTTGCATTGCTGGGATGAATCCTGCTTGATCATAGTGTATCATCTTTTGAATGTGCTGTTGGATTTGTTTGCTAGTATTTTGTTGAAGATTTTTAAATCTATGCTCATCAGGGATATTGGCCTGTAGTCTTTCTTTTTCGTTGTGTCTTGTTTGGTTTTGGTATCAGGGTAACGCTGACACCAGATGCACAGAATGAGTTTGGAAGCTCTCCTCCACTTCAACTTTTTGAAAAACTTTGAAAAGAATTGGTGTTAATTCTTCTTTAAGAGTTTGAGGCCAAGTGTGGTGACTAATACCTGTAATCCTAATACTTCGGGAGGCCTAGGTGGGTGGATTCCTTGATCTCAGGAGCTTGAGACCAGCCTGGGCAATATGGTGAAACTCTGTCTGTACAAAAAATACAAAAACTAGCTAGATGTGGTGGCTTGTGCCTGTAGTTCCAGCTCCTTGAGGGGGCTGAGGCCAGAGGATCGCTTGAGCTTAGGAGGCAGAGGTTGCAGTGAGCTGAGATTGTGCCACTGTACTTAAGCCTGGGTGATACAGAGTGAGA